>VZRQ01005820.1:2478562-2729113 GCA_013397975.1 Machaerirhynchus nigripectus | reverse complement strand
CCTTCTTCGGGGAGCTTTTCAACCAGAACCCCGAGGTCTTTTTCCTCTACGAGCCGGTGTGGCACGTCTGGCAGAAACTGTACCCCGGTGACGCCGTCTCGCTGCAAGGGGCGGCCCGCGACATGCTGAGCTCCCTGTACCGATGCGACCTCTCCGTCTTCCAGCTCTACAGCACGGCGGGCGCCGGCAAGAACCTCACCACGCTCGGCATCTTCGGGGCGGCCACCAATAAGGTCATCTGCTCCTCTCCCCTTTGCCCGGCCTATCGCAAGGAGGTGGTGGGCATGGTGGACGACCGGGTGTGCAAAAAGTGTCCCCCGCAGCGCCTCAGCCGCTTCCAGGAGGAATGCCACAAGTACCACACGCTGGTCATCAAGGGCGTACGTGTCTTTGATCTGGCCGTCCTCGCCCCGCTCATGCGGGACCCGACCCTGGACCTCAAAGTCATCCATCTGGTGCGGGACCCCCGGGCCGTCGCCAGCTCCCGCATCAAGTCCCGGCACGGCCTCATCCGGGAGAGCCTGCAGGTGGTGAGGAGCCGGGACCCCCACATCCACCGCATGCCCTTCCTTGATGCTGGCCACAAGCTGGGCGGGAAGAAGGAGGGGGGAGGCGGCTCGGACTACCATGCCCTGGGTGCCATGGAGGTCATCTGCAGCAGCATGGCCAAGACCCTGCAGACTGCTCTGCACCCCCCTGACTGGCTCCAGGGCAACTACATGGCCGTGCGCTACGAGGACCTGGTGGTCGAGCCCATCAAGACCCTGCGGCAGGTGTACGGCTTTGTGAACCTGGCAGTCAGCCCGGAGATGGAGAAGTTCGCCCTCAACATGACCAGTGGCCCCGGCTACTCCTCCAAGCCGTTCGTGGTGTCGGCCAGGAACGCCACCCAGGCGCTGAGTGCCTGGAGGACTGCGCTCAGCTACCAGCAGATCAAGCAGGTCGAGGAGTACTGCCACCAGCCCATGGCCCTGCTGGGCTACGAGCGGGTCGGCAGCCCCGAGGAGGTGAAGGACCTCAGCAGAACGTTGCTCAGGAAGCCGCGGCTGTGACGGGGCAGCGGCGCCCGCCGGGCGCCCGGGGGTGGCTGAGCCCCGCGCAGAGGAGCCTTGAGTGAGGGAGGGAGCCGGGAAAAGCAACCTGGTTTCCGATTTCCTCCAAAGACTGCTGAAGGGTAACTTACAGTAATGCGATGATTTCTCTCTTCCTTTTTCCTTTTTTTTCCTTTCTTTTTTTTTGTTTTTTTTTTTTTTTTAATTACCTGCCCCTTGCATTGGGTTAGATGCGATTAAAAAAAAAAAAAATCAAGTGGAACTGAAAATACGTGTAAAACCCCTTCCTCCTTCTCTAAAACGCCAAGCAGTTATTCTGTACCAAAATCGTGTTCATGAAGTTCTTGTGGGTTTGAAGATGGTAACAAAAACTCTTGCACAATTCCTAACACATCTTTATCTCCCTTGGTGCGGAGGGGATGCCCTTGGAAAACATAATGCTGAAAATCAGACTTTTGTATGAAAGCAAATGTTCAGACATGATAGTAATAAAAGAAAATAATAAATGATATTCATTTTTATAATTACCTCAATTGTTTGGGAAATACAGTGTTGCTTATGTACAGCTGGAGGGGATGCTTGCTTAAAATAACAACGTGGACTTCTTAAAGGGTATGGGTGGAGGGCTGGAGTGCAACGTTTGACATGTTCAGAGATCAGGAGCTGCTCTTGCAGAAGCAAATACAGATCTCACAAGTGTAGTGCAGGTTTTATGGCTGTGTCAAAGCAGGTTTCTATTTAACTATTGTCTTTTCTGTTGTATTTAAAAAGTCCTTCAAGTGCCACTGTATTAGCGTCCTAAGAGTTTTAAAACGTTTGCCATTGCAGCAGTATTTATTTTTGTCTTGACATGTATGTCCAGGAGTCACTGTCAAATAGAAGTGGATTTACAGTGTGACAAGAAATGCAGGATTTAAAAAGACATTTATCATACTGGAAACATTAGCATGTGTGAAAACAAAAATAAAATTATATATATTATATATATTCTATAGTGCTAACAAAACATAAGATATGTAAGATATTTCTTGACATTGATTGGTAACAGGCATACCGGGGAAGCATAGAAAAATGCATAAAATGATTTATTTTTTTCCCTTTGTCTGTGTCTGAGGGTATATTTATGTATGAAGAGGGAGGAAATGTACAGCTGTGTGTTCATGGCTGTCATAGAGCTTTTATGGAGCCAGCCCAGCGTTTGATTTCAGAGCGCTGGTTGGAGACTCATTGCCTGTGAATTGTCATTGCTCTGTGATGGAGCCAGATGGTGGTCTGGCTCTTTCTGGGAGCTCTGCCTAGAGTCTTTCCCATCGTTAAAACTTGATGATTAAAAAAAAAAAAAGAAAAAAAGAGATTTTACTACTTCTGCTTTTGTAATTTCTTGGAAAAAGTTATTAAAGGTTAAGTGGTGTGTTGCATATGAAAAGTGCAGACACCCTAAGTAGTTTTTAATCTTGGTGTTCTCTGCTGCTCTTTGAAGGCTCATTTTGGAACTTGAGTTTTTAAACAAATGTGGTTTTGCCAAACTGTTCTCTTAGGAGACTACAGACTTTTCTACAGGAAGTACATTTTACATTGCCTATTTGGGTGTTGTGCCTTCAGAAAATGTGAAGAGTATGATTAGGAAAAAGAAAATTGATTTGTGAAAATAAATTAATATAAACAGGATGCCGATAAGTGTGCGTGTATGTGTGGGTGTATGTGTGAAAATTTTAGTGATGTGTAATATGTCTGTTTCTTGTAACTCTTAAGTTAAACAGCTGATAACTGGCTACTAAGCTTTTTGAGTTCTTGATGAAATTTTGGCATTAGATGTTGAATTTATTCTGAAAAGGAAACACATTTAATAAACTAGTTAAAAGATTCTTGCATAAGGTTGCCTGTACACTTGCTGAATGACTGCATTACATGTTGGTTCCCTCAGCTCATTTTCACCATCAGTGAAATAACATAAAATCTAGCAACGGGAGATCTTTTAATTGGCCTGTTAGGATGTATTCCCAGATTCCAGACAGCAGTGCTGGAAACGGGAGGGATAGTTAATTTGGTATTTAAAATACAGAATAAGGTACTAGTGTTGTGGAACGAGGTGTTTAGTGTTACCGCTGTGCATGTTCAGTGCAGTGGTGAGAGGATTTTGGATGTTTGGCTTTGGGCTGTACCCGGTGGGGTTTTTTATGTTCTTCGGTTGGTGAGTCCGGGGGCAGTGCTTGAAAATCTGACCTGCTTGCAGAGCACGGCGCTTGCTTTTCATCCATGCCTGCTTTATGGGGCTGCCTGCTCCCCCCTGCAGTGCCCTGTCTGTGCTCCCCCAGCGCTGCTGTGGGCAGGGCAGGGGGCCGGGAGCCCCTCTGGAGCTGCCCCCGGGGACGCCGGCCAAGCTCCCCCGGGCCGGGACACTGCCACCGCCTCGGCTCCCGCTGGCGTCGGCATGGAACTTCGCTCAGGTCTCTAGCTGGGGGATTTTCATGGCAGCGTGTTACAGCAAAAGCTCTTCTGATTTTGGGAGCTGAAGCACGGTCATTTCTGTGTGCAGAATTCCTTGGTCTTTTTTGGGAAAGTTTTCAGGATGAGTAAAGTGAACAGGAACTGATTGCCTCTGGGAGTGTGAAACAGATGAGCCCAATTGACTTAGCTTCCAAAAATGTCCTTTGGCTCCTAATTATATTAAAAAGCTCATCCTGTCATTCTGAGAGAGCACTCGCTGCTCTTCTAATAGTGGTGCATTGCAAGCATCTGCTTCACTTTCCTGATACAAACACTGCCAGTAGAGTTACAGCATCTGAATCTGGTCCATAATTTGAGCTCCACCTACTACATTGCAGCAAGGAATCATCCAACATACTGTACAATTGTACCCTGGTGTGTTTCGGTGAACAGAAGAAATAATGCAGTGTTCATTTTGTGAAAATAAAGGACTGCATGTCTGTTCAGGTAAAGCTTCAGGAGAAGTGAATGGGACCCTGCTTGTGTGAAATGCTGGTGGGCTAAACCCTGTGTTTAACGCTGCTCTATTAAATATGTATGTGAACAACTGCCACTTAAAAAACCATTTTTAGCCCTTTTTTATATTCAGGAAATAGAGGAACTTAAACAAGCCAAACAGAGTAGAAAAAAGTTTTAAACATGGAAAATTGCAGGAAAAAAAAAGATGTCAGAAAGATGAAGGACATGGTTACAAAAGAAGTTTTCCTTTTGTGAGGAGGGACAGCTAGCTGTGGTCAGAATAAACTTGACTTTTAAGCTTGAGAATAGCCCTGGGTTTGCTTTCTGATTTAATAATTACAGCATGCCTCTTCAGCTGAAGCTAATGCTTGTATTGGCGAAGGATCAATAGCATAAACAAGGTACAGGGTGCACTCAGTTGCGTGGGAAGGGAGACGGTTCTGAAGACTTGGCACGCTGGTTTGATGGAAGAGAAAGGCCAATGGGCAACTATGTGTTGCTTTCTGCTGTGAACAAAGCCAGAACATTGTGCAAGTGTGGTAAATTGCAATCATCATTCAGTGCATGAAAACAGGAAAACCCTCTGTCTTCCACTGAATCAACTAAACCACAAGATGTGTAAAAGTGTGCAAACCGCTGCTGCTAACCTGAGCTAACAATGAAAAAAATGTTAGATCAAGTATCTTTCACTCTTTCTTAACAGAAGGAGGAAGTCCCTTATTTTTCCAATCACTTTTTAATTTGTCAGGCATTAAACTTCATACTGTGACTGAAAGAGGAGCATCATTTAAACCCACAAACCTTGTATTTCCATTTTGATTAGAACTTGGGTCTTTAGAGGTGGCTGTAAGAAATCCTGAAACAAGTGCTTTTCATCCTGTAGACCATGAGAAGCATAGTGAGATTATTTCCCCCTTCATTTCTAATTGCTAGTGGTGTGTTGAAAATGAAAGGTCCTTAACATGAGCCCTTGCACAATGCAAGGGGTGGTCTGAGAGTTGGTGTTCCAGCTTTGCTCCTATTAAACACATAAATTCAGGCATGGGTCCCTTTGGAGTGGTGAATGCCAGCTGTGTCCAGTTGTGGGGGGTTGCTTTATGTGAACAGACTGAACATGGGGTAAATGCTGTCTGGTGTTACGTTGCTTCATCGAATGGATCAAAAATGTTCTTATTCTACTGCCGTTTCAATTAGGGGCGTTGTATAAATATTACTCTGCTGGAATTATGCATATGAATAAGGTAAGCAGATTTAATTTGGAGGCTCTAAGTGAGTGTGAGACTGCTTGCCACTGATGTATCTAACTTCAACTGTCATTGCTTTCTGCTAGTTACCCTGGCAGTCAGTACATAGGGTTTGCATTTTGTATCAGAGATCCTGAGCAAGGTCTTACAAAAGTGTGCATGTTTTATAATTAAAAAATACATGGAATAACATTTCAGCAATACTCATTGTATTGCACACATTTAAAGTAAAAAATAAGGTTTATCTGGTTTATTTGGATTCCCTGGCAACAAATGAGTTCTGTTAATGCATCTAAATAACAGCTCTTGGCTGTTGTGATATCCCTGATACTTCTTGTAAATTATCATTTCTGCAAAGAAAATGCATAGAATTGGTACAACACAGACTCTTTTATATTTGCAAGTTGGAAAATTTCCTTGTATTTATTTTAATTTGCAGCTTGGGGCTCCCTGCATCATGAGATCATGAAAGGAACACAGGAATGGGCCTGCATTATTGACTATGCAGAGTCTGGGTCGATGCAAATTCAGTGGGAATGGGTGCAAAATGTAAGGTGTCCTGTCTTGCCTTGATCCACGAAGAGCTGGCATTCCTCACACATATCAACACTATAAAAGCAATGAAAAAATTCATAATAATAATGGCCTTGCAAATAGGAGAACTGGGATTAAAGAATCATCTGCTTCTGCAGTGAAACACAAAGCTGTAAAATGTGTGTAAAAATATATGGCATATTTCTTCATGGAAGAAAATTCTTTATGTGAGAGACCTATTTACACCAACTGATGTGGGTGAGCTCTCTGGTGTCCACTGCAGAGCCTGGGACAGGAATATGCTTGTTATAAACAGGGTGATGGGAAGGGAATTGAGGTTGAGTGGTAGGTTACCATCTCTTTGTTCCTCTCAGAAAAATTGGTGAGTAGCCAGCACAGCCTGCAGGTCTTTTAGTATGAGGTACTGCAAACTTCTGTCTGGATAGAATGTCATTATTCTGATGGGATTTGAATGAAAATAGGATGTTCATGCTGAAAAACAAGATGAAAATGTGGTTGCAGGAACACCCCAAGTGAAAAATTACTAGTGAAGCAGCCTGAGCGAGGAAGGATCTGCTGAGCAACCTTTGTAACAGCATCAGTTGAAGTGGAAGTTGCTAACTGGAAGGGGCTCTAAAGATACAATATTAAGAAATCTGAAGATTCTGGTAAGCTTTAAGTGTGATTTTCAAGAATATCTGCATGTGCCATTTTCACTAGAATGGGAATATTATGCAGGAGTCAGCGGGAGTTATATCTCAGGGTGCATCTGGAAATCATGGCCTCATAAATTTATATTGGAGGGGGCCTGTGGGAGTTTCTGGTCCAACCTCTTGCTCGAAGCAGGGTCAGTTTATGAGCTCAAACTAGGTTGCTCCGGGTTTTATCTTGGTGGGTCTTGTAAACCTGCAAGGACAGAGACTGCACCATTTCCCTGAGCAGCTTCAGTGTTGTGTGGTCCTCATCGGGATCCATGATGCTTCAGCAAAACCAGCCCCAAAATCACTAAATATGTTACATACATTTATTAATGTTGTGGTTTTCCTGTGACTACTGACATGGGTCACATCCTCACTTTCCTTTAACTGCAAGAGGTGTTGGCTGCAGCTCGGCTGTTGCAAAGGGTCAGCAGCAAAGTGGCTAATGAGTAGTGATCTCAGTGGAAAAATGTGGATTCACAATTAGAATGCTGCATCCAGCAAGATCCCTTGTTCTACCCAGGAGGGATAAAGAGGAGAGCAGAGGCAAAAGAAATTCACTTAGAAGAAAGGGAAGGAATACAAAGCGGAGCTTATCAGAATTTGCTCTTTCTCTGCTATAGGAAGAAAGAAATATTGTTAAGGAAAATTGAAAGAAACAAATGATACCACACAGCAAGGTCAGGAGAGGATGAATAAAGGCATTTGCATGTTAAAAGCAGTGAGGACAGAAACCGGAAGGACAGAAGACGAAATGTGCTGTAACCATTTGTGATTAATCATGATATGTAGAAAGAATTCCTCATTTCTAAGTTCACAGTTTTAGATTCACTGATTTTCCTCACAATTTCAAGATGAATTTCAAAAAGGAATAATTTTCATAATTATTTTGATAGTTTTGATGTTCCAGATTGTTTTGTGTATAGATAGAAACACAGTTGCTGAACTTTTGTCTAAATATTCCTCTCTGCAGACCTCTAGGCATAAATTCACAGGCCCCCTAGTCTGCTAAATTCTTGGCACCTTCTTGTTTTCCATCTGCCAGATGGTTCCTTCTCCCACCAGTCAGGGTTATCAACAATTATCTGTTTCAAGCCATGTGCATGTCTCATAACAGTTTATCAAGGGAGACATAAAATGGAGAAGTGACATATTTAGTGTTTATGTAACTTCCAGAATAACTTTTGGCAATATTTGCTTATTTGCCACTGGTGGCTTCTATGTATGTTTGCTGTACTGGTCTGGGATCAGCCCTTCAGATCTCAATTATTTGGTCAATTAACTAAAATCAGACACCTTGCACACTCAGTCAGCTGGTGTTTTTAGGTGTACTAACTTAGTTGGTCAAGTGGTGACCTGTTTTCTTCTTCAGAACACCATTATATCTGCTTGACCTCTCTTTTCCCAAGTAACAAGCGATAGGAAATGTGGATATGGACTCAAGTTGCATCAATGGAGGTTTAGATTGGATATTTGGAAAAAAATCATCACTTTGAAAGGCTTATCAAACAGTGGAACAGGCTGCTCAGGGAAGTGATCAAGTCCCCAGCTCCGGAGATACTGAAAAGACATGTGGATGTGGTGCTTAGGGACACGGCTCAGTGCTGCGTTAATGGTTGGACTTGAGATCATAAAGGTCTTTGGAACCTAAATGGTTCTCTGATGTGATGGCTATGTCAGACCCCGCCAGTGCCATATGGGGGTGGTTGGAGACACTGGGGGTCTTTCAGCTCGTGAAGCAGTGAGAAAGTTCTGACTGCCAGAGGGGAGCTTGGGGGGAAGCCTGCTGACCTCCTTGGGGTCATGTGCTTTTCACCTGCTTCACTGTAGCCCCACCACAGACTGCCAGAGCTGTCAACGGTAGAGGATACCTGGTCCAAAGAGGTACAAAGGTTCAAAGTGGTGGAAAACTGTTCTTTGTGCTTCTCTGCTCCTCACAGCAGCCCGTGCCGATCACTTTGATTTTGTAAGAGTTTAACACCTGGTCCCTAATTACATGTTCATTCATGCTGAGCAGAGGTAAAAATACACAGTATGAAAGTGCAGTGTTGTGGCTGCTGCGCAGAGAATACCTGCTGTATTATTTTAGCCCAGGAACCCTCATCCCAGGGTACAGCTTACACACACACACATGAGCCCCCCTCCTTTTATTTTACTTTAAATAGGAAATGTTGTATCTGATGCCACACCAGAGAGGCAGCTGCTGCCTTTCAGGAGGTGGTGCCCTGCAGGTGTTAATGAGGAATGTTAATGAACCTGATATAGAAAAGGGACACCTGAAACTTGTTAGGGGGTTGTGCTGCTCAACCTTTCCCCCTCATAGATAGGTAACAGTTTCTTGGCAAAATGAGATGGAAGCCGAAGTGTGCTCTGTGCCTTGTTATTTCTGTCTGTGCCTTGCCGGGCCCGGGGGCTGCCGTGTGCCATCAGCCCCACAGGGGCAGCTGGCTGGGGCAGCGCTGAAGGAGCTCTCCTGGGGGAGTGTGGGCTCCAGGGAGGATAAATGCGGGAGGGGAGCTACTCTGGGGGTGGTCTGGCTTTGCCAGAAGCATCTTTGATGGGAAGGGCTGCTGCAGGCTCTGAGTGCCTGTGCTCCCCTAGGACTGCTGTGAGCCTGCTGGAAGGTGTCCAAGCTAAAGCCCTTTCTGTCACTGAGGCCTTGCTGCACCCTGAGTTGTGGGGATGTCACCGAAACTGTGGGAAAATCGGTGCATTATCCAACAGGAAGAGATGATGGGCTGCTGTGCTCAGGCACATTTCAGTGTAAAGAGTTGATGAAACACATGGAAGAGCACCAGCTGGGACTAAGGGGGCTCTCGAATGCGCTGGAGCAAGGAATAACACTCAAGAGTGATGCAGGTGGCTGTGCACCATGCAGGAGCCACGGCCCGTGAGGCGCCTCGGGACTGATGGAGCTGATGGAGGTGAGCCATGGCGGGGTGGCTGCGCTGTGAGGGTGGGGTGGCTGTGGCACTGGGACACCCCCTCAGCGAGCCTTGGCTGTGAGGGTGGGGCTGATTCGGGAGCACTGTCTGCTGAGCTGTGCTGGAGATGAGCACCCACAGCCTGTTATCGGTGACAACAGGGCTCTGGGATGGTTGTTCTGGGCTGGGAGCGAGAGAGGCTGAAGCTTGAAGCAGACTTGTCTGGGGAGGTGTGATAAGTGAATTTGTTGTTTGTCTGGGCTGTTGAGTTCAGGCTCTTGGGGTGCTCTGCTGCTGTAAGGGCATCTGGCTCCTGTCTGTGCTGTGGAATGCTGGCACACCACTGTGGTCTGTGTGGTGCTGCTGATCCCCACTGGCACCATCTCCTGCTGGGCTCAGGATACCTGAGCACACCTGCCTATGTCCACCTCTCCAGGGACATGCAATGCTCAGGCAAATCTCCTACATGTGAGGAGAGGCTTCAGAGTTGATCTTGCACACATGTACTGACAGAAGAATTTGTATGCATTTCCTTGCCATTGTTATGTCTCGTTGGGGTTCAATGTGGAGTCCTTTAGTGTATCTATTGGTCCTATCCCATGCCTGTAGTCACAGATGAATTACAGAATGTGTCTGTTTCTCTTTGTCTTCTTTCTGAAATGTGCATGGCTGTCCTGACCTCTCATCCCTCCTGAGCAGGTGAGCTTTTGTCTCGCTCCTGTCTCATTCAGAATGCTGACCAGGCTCCCTGTTGCTTAATGAGTCCTTTCATAATGAATAATTTGGGTAAGTGCTTTGCTCTGAGTGGTAGCCAGCCATTTATCTTTGTAACTTCTACCTGAATAAAGAATTATTTT
The DNA here is from genome assembly GCA_013397975.1 of Machaerirhynchus nigripectus. Classification (NCBI taxonomy): domain Eukaryota; kingdom Metazoa; phylum Chordata; class Aves; order Passeriformes; family Dicruridae; genus Machaerirhynchus; species Machaerirhynchus nigripectus. Next base: position 2,718,858 of record VZRQ01005820.1, on the reverse strand, counting down.
GAAGTTTAACACTTCACAGTTGCTGGCTTTGACTGTGGTACAGTCTGTAAACTTTACTTACAGATTCCTTAAATCATATCAAGAAATCAGTGACTTTTCCTCACTGCAGGCTTCAGATCTTGGTACAGCATCTCGCAATGGCTCCTCATTTTCACTTAGCAGTCTCTGTATAGGAGATGCTGAGGAAATGCATGTATGTGGGCTTACAGCTGAAGTCCTTTTTACTGCTCTGAGCACCACGAATGTGCGTCCCTATATGCCGTAACTCCCCGTTAAAACAATAGACATAAATTATTCTCACGTGTAAGCCTTGGATTTTCTTGCCTTAGCTTACAGGCAACATGTAACAGCCTTTTGTGTAGCTGCTGAGTTTATCCCTGTGGGAAGGTGAAATGGAAGAAATGGAAAATCTAAACATAATTTTAGAGAAAGGGTAGCTAAATGCACAGGGAGATGATGCATTTTAAATGGTTTTTGTTTTAAAAAAATCCCTCATAACTATTTAGTTAGTACTTCTGTAATTAGGACAATTATCTCAAGTATTACTAGCAGTTCTTCTGCATTAGGTTACTGAAGCTAAATCAAGATGCCCACTCTTCTTATCTCTTCTCTGACTTATGTGTAAAGGGCTCACTTTGCAGGCTGCTGGTGGTGGGCATTCTGCTTCTGTGTTAAATGGGTGGGCTTGGAGGGAGAAGGGGGGGTATCCCCTGATACCCAGATGGTGAATAAACTTCCTGTACCCACACTGGCTATTAGAGAATGTAATAGCATCCTTTGGTACAAGGCTGTGCTGGGTACTCTGGGAATTGATGAACAAGTGGGGCAGTGAGGAGATGATAACATGTTTGGCACAATAGACCATGTTATTGTCTAAAAGGTTTGTTTGACATATGGTTACTCTAACGCAAATAGTAAATACCTCATTATACAAAGCTATTACTGTTTCTAACTTGGCTTTCTGTACTTCAGTGAAAGCAATGTATCTCTAGCATTTATTGGACTGTAGTAGTGACAAAAATGCAGCACACTGGCATCATTATGTATGTACAGAACTCTATTTTTTCAGGCCACTGGATACCTCACAGATGCAGATCTATTTCCCTTCATTGTTCATGTACTTAGCCTTAAAATCTGAACTCTTCTAGTGGCAGTGTGGCCTGGGAGAGGCAGCTCAGAGCTTGTGTGTGACATTTCTTTCTAAGTGAAGCTTCTCTGCAGGGAGAGGTTGTGGTGAGGACGGGTGGAACAGGTCATGTTGCTCCAGGACAGTTCTAGGGGTTTCTGACGACCCCAGATGGAGCCAATTACGACTTAAAACAGCCATGAGCAGCCTACAGCGCTCTGTGCCTGAAAGGGAGCCTGTGTCCAAGAGCTCCTGGTTTCTCTCCTAATCCCCTGAGACTAAGCAAGATTTCTAAGCCAATGCCTGTGAGAAAAAAGCCATAAAAATACAGTGAATCACTTAAGAATGCGTTTTCAGAAGGTTTTTTTAAATGGTCCAGCAATGTTGCTAATTGCGCATACATTTGCATTGCAACTGTCCAGGCTTGGCCTGTGTGACTAACACATTCAGGGGCAGGGCCAGTGCTACAAGAGGTTGTTCAGTGGCTGGAGGATCAGGACATGGTTAGGCACAGGTAAATTTAGTTCACTGATGTAACATATTCTTAATTTAAAAACCTATGCTCAGTAAAAAGTATTATTGCATTAGGATTACAATATGGTCTTAACTCACAGACATTTAATTTTCACATAAACCCCTTTTAAGTTAAAAAAGGAACTAAGGTAATTTAGAGGAAGCATTTCTATGCTAATGTAAGGCATTTAGGGAACAAGTGGTGCATGAGCAGGCCACTGAAGACATGGTATCTGAAGAATGAGAATGGAGATAAGTTTGATTTTTACACCTAATGGCAAGATATTATCAGGCAGCAGACTCAAAATGAATTTCTGAAAACTAGGACCGGGGTTTGAGGTATGGCATGACAGAGTTTGGATTTACAGGAGAGGCTAGGTAAAGAGGTGCAAATATACATTTTGTATAGATGTAGCATCTTGTTTTAATAAAGCGTATTGCATTGTAACAATGCTCCTTCCCTTCTGTTAGGCTGAGCAGTCTTTGACGTGTATCCTCCCCCCACCCCAAAATGGAATTGAAATACCTAATCATTGCTTCCAGGTGTGTTGAATTTTGCTTCAGCCTTGCCTTGTTTCTGGAGTTTGGCTTGCTTCAGCCCCTGACACTTCATCCTGCCCTAGATGCCCCTGTAAGTTGCTTTGCTCTGCAGCCAAGTACAGAGCAGTACGTGCCCCAGAACTTGCACCAGTCTGGAACTCTGCCACATCCTAGCAACATCTCTGGCAGGCAATTGTTTCACAGTTGTTCTCACACAGACTTTTACAGCAGTCTGTGCCCAGGCAGCAGGGGTAGTGTTGACAAATTTCCTGATATGGAGCTTTTAGGGTCACAGGAACACTTCTGGTCCCAGCAGGAATTTAGTATGACCTCATACACTGAAACTAGGGTCCTTCACATAAAGGGAAAACAGGATTTAGTCCTGTATTTCCAAAAATATTTTATTTTTCTTTTTTATAAAAGCAGATGGCTTTCTGAACACTCCTATTATTTCTAAGGTGTTGTGGGAATTGGTATTGCTGATCTGGCACTCTTGCTTTCTTATCTGCTGTTTCATCATGATTTCACTGTAGTGACATTTGTTGTCAGAAAATCAATACAGTGAGTTTGGGAAGAGCTGCAGCTGCTTGGAAAGTGGAAGCAACAAGCTAAACAGCTGATCTATCAAGTTCACTTGCAATATTTGTTTCAGTAATGGATCGCAGCCTCATCCAGTTAAGAGATGGCCTTGGCAGTCACCTCAGTACTAGCTCAGGCTGGCTCTGGTGATAGAAAAATCTGTTCAGACAACAGAGGAAATACTCTTCCTGGAGTCCCTGAAGGAAAGCCAGGAAGTCAACTTCAGAAAGGGCAGATGCAGCTCAGTCCTTCTTCCCTCCATACCCCTTTTGACTTGCACATGCCTGATTTTTGGCATGTGGACAGAGAGAGTTTGGGTATTGGAATATACTTTCTGAAGCGCTACCCTGAGGGGCCACGACTCTTCATCCTGGGTTTTTTCACTGTTAAAATCTTGAAACGAGTCTTTAATATGCAGATTGATTGAATGATATTACTAAAAACGGTGCTCCCATTATTGCCATGAATCAGGATTCCGATTTGATTGTGTATTATATTCTTAAATATATTCAGCACCAAATGCCTTGCATTTCAGTGTGTGAAATGGCAGGCAGGGCATCAGCCGAAATGGGCCGTGCACTGACTCATTAGACAATGTGTCTGATTTTTACTGAGTACCTCTATTTCAGTGGCAAGTTTAGACCTTCTGATGGGAAGCAGAAATGTTCAGTAGGTAATATAACAAAATCAGCTGGCTATTTGATGGGGCTGAGAAATGAATGGCTTTAGTTCAGTGAAGGATGACTATTTCTGAATGAAGCTCATCAGATTCATAACCATTCCAAATCCAAGACCAGCTGGCTGGAAATTTTTCTCTGAAAAGCATTACTTTTTTTTCTAGAAAACTCCCCATGTGCTGGATGTGAACCTAAGATGTGGTACCTTGTGGTAGTACAAAAGTGAGAATCAAATGTGTTACTGGAGTGCGTTTTAAAGATACATGAATTAAAAACTAATTTAAAAAGCTCTTGGGATTAGCCACTTTCCATAGAAAGAGCTCTGCTCTCTGGAATCTGTTTCAGAGATAATATTCCAAAGTTTTTCTATACAAGGTTCTTGAAGTTACAGCTTTAGAATAGTGAATGCGTAAGAGTATAGATACCCATCAAAAGGCTATATTAATGTATCTTATGGGGTTTCCTCTCCTTTTAGAAATCATGTAACTTGATTCTGGCTCATGTGCAAATTTTTAAATCAAGAATTTCCCCATGGATAATCAAGTTGAAATATTGTCTAATCATTTTCCTTCTTAGAGGAGGACTAACTTATGGATTCTGTGGATAATTTTCAGATTTTTGTAATTACCAGATTCTTATGGATTCTTCTGGATTTCTGGAATGAATACTTTCCAAAAAGGGTAGTACTTCTTCCAAAGTAATTTGAATCTGCACGGTTCAAAGTAGCCATGTACTAGCTCTACCCTCCCCAGGTCCAGTGTTAGATATAGCTAAGGTTGTTTGGATAGTTTGAGAAGAGAATAAGGGAAAGGAAAAGTGAGATTATGAAACACAGCTGTGGAATAAAGCTGTTTCTAGCTAACTGTGGGGTGCTAAATATCTATGGCAGCCTAATGAACAATGATAGACCAAATTTCTGTGAAACCAAGTGATCTTTAAATGCACTTTGGGTGCCGGTTCCAGGAATGCGTCATCTTCCAGGAATCAGCAGCCATCTGCTTGGGTCCCGCGCTTTGTGCGGCGCTGCCCTGCTGAAGGCGCCCGGGGACGGGGCCCAAACAAGTGACAAAGTCAAACATGCAGATGGGCCTCGAGAGAGGGAGGCCTGCGCTGTGCTGTGCCAATGCTTTGCAAACAACTGGGTCTGCACAAAATGTGCCCTCATCAAAATGTGGGGCGTATGTTGCGCTTCTGGATGCTGAGCCAGCAGTGCAGTTGTGTGTCCCTCTCTTTAAATCTTCTGTGATTATAACTCTCGTTACAATCACTCGGTGTGAGTGAGAGGGAGGGTGTAATAAACTTGCGTAATTTGTTTTCTACTTATCGTCAAGCTCTCCCACTTGTAAATAACGTGAATTAGACCACATCAGTAATCTAGTCAATGTGCACTATAGCAAATCTTACATGTGCTTCAGAACTGCGCTGCAGATCTAATCAGAATGAATTTTTTAGATAGTTTATAACACACACACTGAACATCACTATTCTTTTGCATACTGAAAAACATGAGAAGCAATGTTAAGTTCAATATATAATTATCATAGAATGGTCTGGGTTGAAAGGGACCTTAGAGATCATCTAGTTCCAATCCCCCTGCCATGGGCAGGGGCACTTTAAATTTTATGTTTTTATTTTCTAAATCTAGTATTTAGTATAGCAGTATTTCAAGTAATCCAATGTTGTCCCTAGATTTAATCTTTATTCTATGCATCTGCTTTGAGATTGATTCTGCTGCTTTTTTGTACCACAGTGTTTTTGTGTGAAGTCACTTGAACTTCATTTTTAAAACCTAGTGAAATAGGGCTTCTTTATACTCTTCTTGGACTTGCTGAGTAAGTCTGTACATGTTTTGCAAATATTGTTACTCTTATTCGTGACATATGTATTTGTAGATGAAAAGCAATGTGAATAACAGTCATTGAAATACCTTTCATTCCAAGAATATCTGAAACCACCAAGGTAATTCAGTGGGACAACACCAGAGTTATTTTTGCGGAACTTATCAATAATTGCCCTAACTAGGAAACTGTTTTTTCAACACCAATATTTGGATAAAAATCTGCTGATGTACCAAATATGAAACTTAATCTTCAGGGAAAGGTTTAATTGATAGTTGATTTACAATGGACCAGGTACTCTGTCAACTACTGTCTCAATCTCGCTTCTTTCAAATAGGCCCACGAAATGCTTGATATCTGTTCAGAGCAGATATATAGTTAAGTCTTCTCTGCTGAAATCTGCAGGAGGAGAAGAATTTCTGGGTTGAACTCATGTCTCCAGAAGTTCTAAGTATGGTTAGTTAATGAAGTCATGTTGTCATCTCCACTTTTTTGGAACAGAACAATATATACTCAGGTATTTGCACAGGACTTGTGCCACTGAATTCTTCTCTAGAAGTTAACGTAGTAACTATGTAGCTGGCTTGACTTTTGGCAGTGCCTTGTACAACAGCTAATCCCACAAAAGTACTGTGCAATGTATGAACTTATGCATTTATATATCAGTAGCTTATTAAAACAGTTTAATCTATGCCTATCTTGCCAAGTCTCTCTTTTGGCTATAATTTCAAAAAAAACCATCTGAAGTCAGCAAATATGAACTTTCTGACTTTAGGCATTTAAAAATCTCAAAGTTAGAATTTACTTTTTGAGGATGGAAATGAAAATGGGTGTGTTAGACTAGAGCTAGGACAGAAAGCTTTCACAGTGCCTGACACTGGTGCACTGGAGAGGTGGTTCTCACTGCTCTCTTATGGGGAATGCCTCATCTGCAATAACCCCCAGAACAATCCTCTGACATTTTGTAATGGACCTTATGCAGGGTTTAGTTTCTCATTGCACAGAGCAGCTTGGAAGGAGGGGAGGAGGAAGGGCCTGAGCTTCTGGTTCCATCACTGTAATGAGAAATAAATTGGATGCAAGGAGCATTTGTGTTGGGCCTTATGATTTGGTGCTCTCAGACCATGCTGTGTTGTGACTAATGCTTTTTCCTGCTTTATTGTTGCTGAAATCAATGGCAAAACTCCATTTATGTTAAGAGCACATGACAAGATCCAGAATAAGTGAAAGAAACAGATGACTAACAGTAATGGATATAATTGGGAAAAAACAGTCTTATCAAAGGGTATATTCAGGGCTGATTAGAGCGCTAAGTAAAGATCATTCGTATCTGACTCAGAACAAGATAAAGGCAACAGCTACTAAAGGCATATCCACTGTGCACAGAGGGAAAGGGTCTCTTCACTCATTTTAATTGGGAGGGTTGTAGTAGTAGTAGTAACTGTAGTAGTAGTTAATGTAAATTAACTTTTAATTGGTAAACAGGAATATTCCCCTTTGCCCATACGTATTTTTTGAGATTAAACTTTTGCTTGTGCAAACAGCATCCTCAGGCTGGTACACAGCAATGGACATCTGTGCTTTTTCAAATCATTAGCACTAGATTAGAAATTTTGGCTGAAATTCTGAGTATTGAGTATTAGCTTGCATCACCTTATTTCAGTTGATCCACATTAGGGTTGGGTACTGTCTATTCTCTGGCCTGTTGTTATCTACCAATTTTGAGTCTTTCTTTCACTGAAGCAGCATTTCTTTTCCTGGGAAAGCTCTGCCAGATGTGCTGCCTTCTGGCTTCTCTTGTCCTTGGCAAGGGGCTGCCTGACAGCTGCAGAGCAGCAGAGCTACCTGTACTCCTGGCTCATGTGCTGTGCAGAGGGATTGCCTCATAGGTTAGGGATGAGCTCTTTAAGAAGTTGATCTGAATTTAGCCTCACTTAATGTGATCCCAAACACTGCTCTGACAATATGAAGTGGCTGTAGTCTTTTTTCCTTCTTAAAATGTGTGCATGGACAAGTGCTTGGTGTAGCCATGAACCTGGACTGCAAGTATGGAGGAGAATGAAGCTGGGATGTGAACAGGTAAGCTATTTGCCATCAGCTTTTGTTGTGGCTGATTTAGGAGTGGGGGGCTAAGTCAAGTAGGCAGTTCAAGCCGCTGTCTTCCTTGGTGTGGTGCTACTGTGCTAAAGGAGTATGGAAAGATGCTATTAAGTGTGGGACTGTTAGGTAACCTGATTAATGTTTCTAACTAGCAGGGAGATTCATGTCTCCTACCTGGTTTAGAGTGATGAATGGCCAGAATCCAAACTGCTCTTCTGTGACAGTGTTGTGCAGAGGAGCCCAAATTCTTTGAATCATTGCTTTTAGCTTGGTTGGTCAAATGTATCAAATGGCTAAATTACAAGTGATGCCAGGAGCCCTGATGTGATCCGCAGTATTTATGTCCATCTGGTTTGTGAGCTGCACGGACACTGTGCTCTGCAGCCCTGAATCAGCAAGAAAGGTTAAGAGTTGTGTGAAGAAAATGAAACTGTAGGGTGAACAGTAAAGACAAAAACTGTTGAAACATTTAAGCAGTAGAGAGATTGACATTAGAAAGCTAGAGATGTCAGCAAATAAGGGAAATCTGCAACCCAGCTTATTGCTAGCATAGATCTTGGGTATTTTTACTTAAAAACAGTGGGTTTAAACCCTTTCTGTCTGTGGATCCACAGAAATATGGACCTCTGACCACTAAATTTATTGCTATTGACTAAACCTAAAAATGCATGACCTTAGTTTCTTCCTTTAGAGTCCTTAGAAGCAGTTTCTGGACCTTGAGGATTCACTGATTAGAATTACTGGATTACTTTAACTCAGGAGAATTGCTGACTTGCAAAAGAACTCAGTAGAAACAGGCAGAGATATGTAAATTTAATTTCTGGTTGCTGCTTAATTAGAAGAAAATGTCCTGTATCTTGGGGAGGAAAAGGACAGGACGTGGCGCTTGGCCACCTCTGAAGCCACAGTTCTTGGCCTCTGCAGTAACCTTGTTTCCTGCAGCTCCAGCTGTTCTTCCTCTCTGCTTATGCCCGGCTGTGGCTCCCTGCCCCACAAACTGTGTTGGTACAACTGTTGTAAGATTATGCTATAAATTAGATTGGTGAGTGGGGGGCTGAGTTAAAAATAATCCGCTTTGAACCTAGATTATGTCACCAATCTTGTGAGCGCCTGTCACGTGGCTGGCAGGCAGGGGCGTGCACCTCAGAGGTGTGGGTGGATGGAGGAAGGGGCTGAGTGCTTGGGACACAGAGGCAGGGCTGGCAACCTGTCAAACAAGCTTGATGTTGAAACTCTACTGTAAAATGACATGTTAGAGTGGTGCATGTTCAAATGTGGGCTGCTACAGCACTGTGTTTGGGTCCCTGGCACCAGGACTGTGGTGTAGGTGGTATAGAACTGAAGATGAGGCTGGCTGGCCCTGAAATGGGGCTGTGCAGTGTGCAGGTTACGTGTGACAGTATGCAACTGCTCCAGCACGGGCATCAAGGGCAACACACGTGGTGCTCCAGCAGACTGAACAGGGAGGTGCACTGCTAACCCCTGGAAATGGTGGGGCTCAGCTGTGCCTTGCCCATCTGCCTTTCCTGGGAGCCACATCAGGCGTGCACATTGTGGAGATGCAGTTTCTACGCCCAGGGATGCTAAGCAGTGTTTCCAGGCTGTACTTGGTGAGATGGCCAAGCTGTTGGAGTGCCCATGGAGAAGATGCAGGTTGATTCCTTTCTTGCCTGTAGATATTCCTAGCCATCAGTGCAAGGGGGCTTTGGAGGGGTAAGGTCATGGCCTTCTGTACCTCAAATCTAGCTCTTACTTCTGGGATGAGGCTTAGAAAAGGGTGGGCAAGAAAGACCTTGGCTTTATAACCTCCTAATTAGAGCATTCAAATTGAAGTGGTCATCAGTTCCTTCCTCAAGGACTGTGTTAGGCACTCCATATAATGTAATCATTTCCCCGGGAGTGAAGCAGCCACGTCTTCCAGACTGCACTTCTTAGAGGTGTTCTTGTCCCAGCATCTGTAACATTGCTCTGAGTTTGTCAGGGCTCTGCCACTTGTTAGTGGTTAACAGGTCATGGGGAGAATGACAAGGCAGGCTAATAAAATATTTTGTCTGTGTTAATGGTTGAAATTCGGACGTCATCCTCAACAGGGCTTCAGATTGAGTCAAAGGTGAGAACCAATAAGGTGCCAATCCTTCATTTGGAGCATTTAGTCCTGAGATTTGTGGGCACAATCAAAATAGCTTGACAAAGATGCTGCTGAAACCGATGACTGGTACAGTTCTGCAGGGTCACAGGATGAAGCAGTTACAAATAATTTCTGTAAGAACCACATTTAAAAAACAGGATAATTAATATTTGGCAAATAATGTGTGGAGTTAGTAATTGTTACTGTGTAACAGCAGTACATACATTATGGAAAACTGATGAGAAAAAAAATGTACAAATGCGGTGTATGGAAATTTCTTAAATTGTGCTTTAATGCTGGAGAAATTAGTAGGTTTTCAGTCTTCCTGGCTTTTGACTTTTTGTGAGTTATTTGGCTGCTTTGCTATGTTCAAATTTCAAAAACGCCGTGTTAAATGCGAAAGTTCAGCTGCGTTCAGAGGCACATGTGAGAGCAGTAATGGCTGTTGTCCAGGAGCATTTAGCACGTGCCTACACAGGGCAGTGCTTAACGAGGTGGGTCCCAGAGACAGCAGAGCTGCATTAGCACTGTGCTCTGCCTCTGCAAACGTGCCCTGCTTCTTGGCAGAGCCCATTAGCCTAAAGAGAAGGCTGCAGTCATGTGTTTATACTCTTTCCAGGACTGGAGGGGTCTGACTACATTTCTCAATATAAACCTCGCCATCTTTTCCTTGAGTTTCTCTTTAGAATTAATTTTCCCATCTGCAGTGTCTCATGCTTTCTTTTACTGATATCTTCCTCGCTCTCTCCAGTAGACAAGTTTTAACACAAGCTGAAGAGGATGTTTGTGGATAATATCAGTAGGAACAATGCTGGTCTTGAAAGTCTCTCTATAATGTTTGAGCTACTGGAATAAATTACTGCATTGTGTATCAGTTCCTTTTTTTTTTTTTCATATGGGTACTTTCTATATGTGATTACTCAGCCTTGTTTCTGTACCTCAAGAGTTTCTGTACTTAAAATAGCCATACTTGAGCTTAGTTTTGCATAGTTGTTCCGGGGTAAGATTTCAAGATGCTGCAGTTGATATTTTGGGGTTTTTTAATACTTCTGAGGACATGGTATTACATCTCCGTATTACCATAGCTGGTTTCTTGTAGAGAAGAAAACCATACAAATGTTTTAGAAGAGGATGAGGCATTTCCTTACTGTTAGTTTGAAAGAGTTTGTAGACTAATTATTGAATATTATTTATACATTTATTTATCTTATAAATAATACAAAGAGATATTGCATATAACATAAACATATAGTTCAATTTAATAACTAATGTATATTATCACCCATATTATTTGTGACTGTACTTGTTTTTCTTGTGCTGCATGTAACTAGGAATGCTCACCTAGTAAATCATTTGTCTTTGCCATACAAAATATTGCCTCTTTTGTATCTAAAGGAAATGTTTAATGCTCCCTGTCAAGACTGGTCTGTTGCTGTTGGCTTTTTATGGAAGCTTGTTTCATTCATGCATCTATTTCTGTATATTAAGTTTGTCTTCCTTGGCTTATTTCTCTTCAGAAGCAGTTCCTCTAACACAGCTCAGCTGTAGTTATCACACCTGTGCTCAGAAAAAGACAGTGTTGAAGGGAGGGTTTTGCTTTGGGGTGTACTGTGAACAGCATGATCCTTTCTTGCTAAATCTACCAAAAGACACAAAACTGAGGGGCTGCCGTGGGACTCTGCCGACGCGTTGTATCCCAGAGCAGTTTGTGGAGTGACATCTTGAGTCTGTTGCCAACTTTGAGGTGTGATGTAGTGATGATTATGGTTCATCTTAGGCTTGTATTTCTTGAAAGTAACAGGCTCAGGCTATTTGCTGACCTCTTCCAGGAGACGTGCTGATGACTGCAGATCTAGCAAGAAGCCATCCTTAGAACTGATGTCCTTGTTTTCAGTGTCAAAAAGAAATCATGCAGCATGAAATCATGTCTGTGAAAGTTGTCCCACTTTAATATTTCCTGTTTCGTATTTTTGAAACACTTAAGTATTCAAGACTATGAACCTGTCCCTTCTGGAGCCCTAAATTAACTATAAAAGGATATAGATATCTCAGTTGTTGAAATGTAGCAGAGACTATTGGTAGTGGGGACTGATCTAACTGTCCATGTTTCATTGTCCCTGCTTTCCCATTTCACACCTTTTTACTGGAAACATAGCAATGATCTTTCTTGGTAATCTTTAGTTGCTTATAACGGTTTCATGAATGTTGATTAAGTTTTTTAAAACTTATTTTTATTTCCAGTTCCTGCCTCAGAAGAGGTAACTTGCAGTACTACTTCTGTTGCCACTGGATTCTGGACAACACCTGACTAAATTAGTCCATACCTATACTATATCCGCCTGGCTTTTGGCTGTCCCTCTAATCTGCAGACTTGGCTGAGAAGTTGCTTCCTGATAAGACAGAGTTGTTAGTGATGGTCATCTGCTGGCAGGGGTCTATTATCTTTGCTGGCTGTTTTCCACTGACAACAATTTCCTTCCTTGCTTCCAAAACTCATTACCATTTTTTACTTTGAATGTTCTTGTGGGGCTAATATTTATTTATCTGTTTTATTCTTTGAATTTACACAGAACTCTGCTAGCTTTAATTAACAGGCACCCATCTGTGCTCTCAGAGCCCTATGGTAATTAAAATTAAGCATCTCTGCATTGTCCAAAGCAATATATAGAACCAAATTTTACAAAACATTTCTGGAAAAGTCTGTGTTGGGGTTTCCTCTCCTGCTGGCTTCCCTTAGTTTGTGATGTTGTAGTGCAATCACTGCTGTGAATTAAGCACGTATTGTAACAGCTTTGCCTGCTGCTTCTCTTCAAAGCTTAGCAGGTTTTTTTTATGCACACTTCTTACGCACAAAGGAGTGGCATTTCCAAGGCACCCAGTGCCTGCAGCATGAATTCAGTCCTGGTGGGGCAGGAATAGGCATACCAAAGCAATCACAGCAAGGCCCCAACATTGCTGATCCTACAGCTTTCTGATCTGGACCAGCCATGGTATTGGGTTTGGGGTAGGGCTAGTGTTATGGTGAGGGTCAGCCTTAGGGTTAGGATTGAGAGAGTCAAATATCCTACAGGTTCAGGAACACTGGGGCAGGAACAGGCATGCCAAGGTGATCCTGGCAGGGCATCAACACTGCTGTTCCTGCATCTTTCTTATCTGAACCAGCCATGATGTTGGCTTTGGATTTGGGGTAGGGCTAGGGTTAGGGTAATACTTAGGGTTAGGGTTAAGAGGATTCAAAGACCCTACAGGTCCGAGAATACTAGTGCTGGAAGAGGCATGGCAAGGTGATTCTTTGTGTGGGCTTTACCAACTTGGATAAGGTTTCATTGGGTTTTTTTGCAATAGTAATACTTCGTAATATATACTGCCCAAAGGGGAGAAGTCCACAAGCTCCTGTGAAATGGCAAAGTGTTGGGAAACCAAAATACAGAGTGACAACAGAAATGCAAAAGGTTTGCTCTAGCTCATCCCCTGAGTGGTGCTGTTAAAGATTGTGCTGGTAGCTTGCTGGAATCCTATGAAAGGAGGCTGTTTCTGGAGCTTGTGGGTTCCAACCTGCAGCACCAGGTTCTTGCCCCAGTGCTTCTGGACCTGTAGGATATTGAACTCCCTAAACTCTAGCACTAATCCTAACCCTCACCTTAAACCTAGTAAAGTGCAAAACAATTGTTTTGCCCCATTCAGTGTCTCAACGTCTCATGGTCTTCTTCTAGTCTTAAAAAGGCATTGCTTTTCATTAGTTTATTCTCTCTCTTCATTCTCATCCCAAAAGCTGCAGAGTGCTTTTCAGAAACTATTATTAGATAGAAAAAAATTATAATCCCTTATATGTTGCCAACTTGCTCCATCAGTTTTAGTTCATTTGAACCTTCTTACCTCTGTACCAGAGGCCGCATGGCAGTGAAGGTGTGGGAGGATGATTGGTTTATTGCACCATACACTGTACTAACAAGCTCATGTGAGGTGCCCGCTGCCTGTGTCTTGAGATGTGTGTTTAGGTAAGTGCAGTCTCCAGTGAAAGTTTAGTCCTCTTTAATCTGGTATAGCACAGGTTGCAGGACAGAAGGCAGGAGGGGTAATTTCAGGACACTGGTAACCTGTAGGTAAAACTGTTGCCTCAGCCTTGAGGCTGGCTCAGTTCACATGGGAAATGTATAACCAACTTGTAATGTGACATTGCAGATACCGCAAAATAAGCAGTGTGTTTAATATTGCTTGATGGGGAATTTTTATCTTTAAGGTCCCTGTGCTGGTGAATTACTGATAAGGATAATGGGAGTTAGGATGACAAGCAGATCCCAAGGACTGGGCTTTTTTGTACTGTGGGCTGTTCAGATCTATTTTGAGATTCACAGCTATTAGTTTTTCCCTGTCTTTAACGCATGTTACCAGAGAGAGTATGTTATAACCCGGGTGCCCTCAACATTATTTGCACCAAAGCTTTCTTCTGGTATTAAAAACAGTGTGCCTGCTACATCTTGCATCCATTTGCACTTCTACTCTTGGAGGGACAGATTTGGGGAGCAACAAAAGAGGAGACTGAGGGTAGAAAAAACCACACTAAACACCTGAGAGATGAATGGGAGCACAGGTTTTTAACAAACTGTACCTCATAGTTTGTTAAGGCCAAATATTTTCAAGTTGCTGCTTTGCTAGAAATGTGTCAAAAGAAGGGTGGTAACATGATCTTAGAAACTATTTTTTTCCCCAGTTACTGTTTAAAATCATTATGCTTCTGACTTGTGGATCTGGCATCCTTAGTGTATTGATGTTCTTATTTAAAAGTATAGATTGGGTGATCCTTACACTGGTAGGTCTGGCATCCTGCACTTACTCAGGCGTAAAAGACAAAATTTATAGGTTGGAATGATGTATTTTATTGGAACATCTGATCCAGCTGGAAGAAAGATGGAAAGCATTTGGCCATAAGGCCTCCACATTAGGCTTCACAAAATAAATTGGTGTAGACTTCAAGCTAAGGACATTAGCTGAAGAGCTGTTGCTCTTGCTGTAACCTCCCTGTATCCATCAGCTGAATAATTTCAAGGAAATATACAGGTAATTGTAGATGTGTAAAAGTGCTGTTTTCTGGAAGACTATTCATGTGATTGTTTTGGAGGGCTGTGAATGTATTTTAGAAGCAGGCATAATTTCTGGAAAAAATCCTTCAGATAAAAGAATTTCTATCTTGTTTTTTTAGGATCATAGACTGTTTCTAGAATAAAACTGCTTCAGAATAATTCAACAAAAATAATTTGTTGGCCAAAAGTAGGATTGACTGAAATAGTCCATGTTTCATTTGTCATGGCTCAAAGGACTCCTCAAGAGACCTCTTATTTTTTGTACCTTCTGGGAAAATTACTTTTCAGCCAAATCTGAGCCTGTGAATAACAGCAGAATAAGCACTTCAAGTTGTAATCCCACATTAAGTTGTCAGTTATAGTCAACGTTACTTTCTTCTATTTTTTTTTCCAATTAACTGTGCTGTGGAGTTGTTGGAACATGGGGCTGATTCCAAAGGGGGAAGCATTTAGTTGTAAAATAGGATGTGTGGTGGGTACAAGACTTGGGGTCTGAGCTGTTAATCCCACTCACAAGAGGAGAATTTGGAGACAGAAATCACTTGTTTCAGCATGTGCTTGGAGGACCTACTCATTGTTGGGGGCTTTCGCCTTTGTAGTTATTTACCCACCACTGAAGGAAAAAATGTTTAATGTAAGTAAATGCAGTCTAACATGGAGGCTGGTAGCACTAGAGCTAGGAGTAAATTAAAAAAAAATCTCACTTTTGTGTGTGTATTTATGCAATATAAATGCTGAAGTCAGAACAGTCCCTGGTTCTGTTTCCTGTGTGAATCCATGTAAAAGCATCAGAAGAAATATGTTCAAGTATTTAAACAATGCCATCTATACATAATTTTCAAACTTTAGAATACTGTTCCCAGATTAAAAAATAACAACAATAAGACTCAGCACCCTGATACCAGTTAGAGTGATAATTATTAATGCAAACAACTGATTATGCTAGATGCAATAGATATAACACTTTCAAAAGAATACTCTGTGGTCCAAACCTAACCCCATGGGATGTTTCTGTGCATGGAACTGATTTTGTCCTTATAGTTTTCTACCTTGTTGTACATTGTGCAAATTGCTCAGCTGACTGAAGGCTGTTCTGTGCTCATAAGGAGTCACAGCAGAGAAGTCCCTCTGAGAAACTTCAGGAGGCTGATGCAGCCCCTGCAGCAACCACGTGGGAAAATTCCCTTTGGTAGCTGTGTCAGACTCTACAGATCCTCCTGTGTAGGATCATCTATTCCAGCAGCCCTGTGACTGGAAGCTCCTGGGAACATGAACCTGGCATCTGGTTCTGGGATCTAGACTCAGTCACTCAAAGCCATAAAATTACCAAGAAGTTACTCACCCAGTATGAAGTGTCTTGGGGGAATCTCTGTATTTGAACTGTTTACCACATGTGTGTTTTACCTTGTGGAAATACGTGAAAGAAGAGAGAGGCAGCCTGGAAGAACAGGTGGAGAAAAGATGAGTAAGGGCAACGAAACTGGAAGCAAAGGGAAGAGGCTTGAGGGCTGCACTGTGGCTGAAAGGGGATTTGTTGATTGACCATAAAGTCTTGTGAACAAGTACACACTGCTTGTACACTGTTGTAGTTTGCAGTGCATTGATACCCTTGCTCTTCCTCCCTTCTCTCCAGTGAATGCTGCTCATGGCCTTGTTGAGGTTCGATTGCTTGCTTTGTGGCTCATTCTGGATCCCCTTAAGGTCCTGCATAAAAGCAGATATTGTGCTGCTGGATTGAACAGATGAACTTGTATTATTCTGGATGAGTTTGTAAGTCTAACTTATTGTTTTTGAGACCATAAGTCTACAGTGTTCTCCCTTCAGTAGAATAAAGATATTCAGGTAAGGATAGTGTGATTTACTATGTCAATAAATTATTGATGGGAGGCAACTAAAGAAATAATGTGGGTTTTTCTTTGCCAGTGGGAGCTTGAAAGGCAAGAGTTGCAAATACTATTTCTTTATGATACCAAAAGGCATAATTCTTCCAGGTTTGTTAGAACAAAGAATATGGGTGTGAAATATTCCTGTCCTTCTGGGTTGCAAGCAGGCTCTTAGTGTTATGCTTCAGTGTGGGATCTGTATCAGTCCCATGTACCTCCCTGCAGTGCTACAGAAACTTTTCTGTCTCAAAGCAGACCTGGCCCCGTGGTCACTGTTGAGAGCACTGGGATTAAGGCAGTAGCAGGGAAGGGGGCAGAGTCTTCCACAAGGCATGTCTAAGTACTTAATAGCATAACTCAGCATCACATGGTTCTCACCTTCATTCTTCATTCAAGTCTTTTTAAACATGATCAAGGGCATGTTTCTTTGCTTTATCTAATTGAATTTGGTCGTTAGATTGAAATTAGCATACGGTAAATTGGCAAAGCAGCAATTGCCTACAATAACAGAGCCTGGGTGCTAAGCACAGCTCACCATCTTTTCCTAAAAAGAAAAGCCGCCCTTAAAGCAGAGAAAGTGATCTGAATTTGCAAAAATGTTACCTTTTATTCCTTGCTGGGTCCTCTGAGATTGCTCCCAAATTAACGCTCTGCAGAACAATGGAGCCATTGTCTGTGGGCTGGCAGCAGCATTTGCACATCTTGCCTCAATGAATATTTTGTCAGAACAGTTTCTGCATTGCCAAACTATGCTAACCCCCACCCCCCAAGTTGGAGCTAATTAGTAATGCATAACAGAGGAAGTGGCTTTGTTTCTTGTCTTCTCCCTGAAAGAATAATTTGACCTGCTAAGAGATAACTTTTGGGACTATGGGAAGAACAGGCCACATAAATGGTTTTTCTTATAGTAAAAATGCAGCAGGAGGAATTGACAAAAAGGCAAATTTTGTCCCCTCTGGTTTTTACTGTGTTGTGTCAAAATTGGATATACTTATTATAGTTCTACTGTAAAGCCAGTGGTTCACAAGCCCATGCTCTGTCACACCCACCATTTGTTAGTTTATAATCATAAGTTTTTCAGTTCTTATTTGTTTTCTTCCTTTCTCCACCCACACCACAACATCTTTGTGAATGCTTTTGTGGAGGCTGCAGCTTTCTGAGCCCTTTAGATGAGCTCTGAGAAAAGCATTATGAACAATGCAGTGGCCTCCTCCAGGCTGTGTCTGTTCTGAAGATGGCGAAACGTAAATAAGCTGTTTGTACAACCCCAGATTCATTCCTGTTTTATAGCTAAGAATGGCTCAAGTGAAAATCTAATTTCCAACATAGTCTGGGGGAAATGCTTAATTATACACCAAGGAGGAGAAAATGGTTAAGGGGGAAATGACAACAAGCCCAAAAAACATCAAAACTTAATGTATGCTGTGAAAATCCACAAGAACTGAAGCAGGCAACACAATTTATAAAAAACTATGTAGGTTTTCTCTTTCCTTGAAGGAAGAGAGACATTCTGCATTAATGCTGCCCTGAACAAAGCCCTTTTATCTTCTAGGGATGATTTTGTATTCAGCGGTATGAAAATAATTCTAATTCAAATTAAAATTACTTCTTGTCTTGAAATCACCTAAAGATATGTTTGGCCCTAATTTCTGGTAACTTCTTCTTTGCATACTGCTTTTTATCACTGGGCATTGTCTTCTGTTGTAAGCTGCATCCTTTTATTCATGGGAACTCTGACTACCATCTCAGGCCAGAATAATTCAGTAAGTTTGCTATTGGTTTTTTCAGCAAAAGTGAGAAGTCTCATTTTCTTCTGTTAATACAAGTTCCAGCTTTTGGTGTTAATTACTGAGGATAATGAAATGGATATAGCAGTAAACCTGAGTAGAAACTCCTGCATTTGTTGTTGAACTTCTCATAACTGGTTCTTGGCTGAGCTTGTGTATCTCTGGAATTTGATTATTTGTGAAATATGTTGTTTAAATAGAGAAGTGAATTCTGCAACCCATAGAAGACATCATCAATTTGGGTGGAACTGAACATGTTGAGTTGTAAGTGTTTTGTTGTTTGTTGTATTCTCTAGTATTTTTAATTAGTGGGTTGATGGACAAGACCTCTGTTACTGTCCAGGTCTTAGCATAGTTAAAGTTGTCACATGCACAATTCTCATCTTCTCTTTCCATGAACTCAAGGCTTCTATTAATTTAGCTGTAATTTCAATTTAGCCTGATGTACTGAGTTTTTATAAGACACTTATGAAACAAAATTTTACTGAAATAGCTGTTTGAACACAAGAAAAAAGATGACGATGAAGGTACTCTATAAAACATTTCCCTGAAAGCAGTTTTGGGTTTGCTTTTGCAAATAAAACTTTCTTCAGCACAGCTCAAAGGCAGTGTCAAAGTGTTCTTGACAAGTTTTTGATCTTGAGAGGAAAATTATCAGAATGAGTTAGGAGGTCAAAATAATAATGGAATTAACAGAAGGGCTGAACAATGAGAGTGACTGAGAGCATGACACTCCTATCATTGGTAGAAACTAATATTGAAATCAGAGATCTTCTTCTAAAGAATTATATAAGGTTTATATTGCTTTGATGGCATTCTATAAATCATAACCTTTTCTATATGAAGCTTGCTGTATGATGTCTGAGAAGGTTGAATGTAAATTGGTGCATGCTCTGAAAAGCTGGAACACTTTAGGGATCATGTTTAAGTGATTAAACTTGAAGTCTTAGTCCTGGTGTCAGGACCTGGGAAACAGGAGCAGTGTCATCTCAGGTCAGCAGTTGGGTATCTCTGGTCTGTGGAGTGATGCTACTGGCTCAGACAATAAGGCAGTGTGTCGGATCCTGGAATCTGATGGAAAGGCTGTTGACTGTACACCAAATATCTTGTCCATCCTGCAGATGGTATCCCTCCTGTACAATAAGGCAAAGAATTAATTTTCCATCTATTACACTGATTCCCTTGAATAAAATGTATCTCACAATAGTTCTGTATGTTAATTCTTCTGTCTGCTTGTAAGTGCATTTTGTGATGAATTCACAGAGACAGAAATTGCTTAAGGTTGTCTCAGGAAAAAATAGTTAGAAACAAGTCAATTCTCCTGTTTTCTTTGCTTTTTAATTTCAAAGCCTGGCTTTCAATTTTGCATAATATTCAAGAACTTCTCCCCAGTGAGTGGCCAGTCAAAAGAGACAGTGCGCTTTCAGGGGAGGTTCTTCAGTAGCTTTATCCCTAATGCCAGCACCTATGGGAGCTTTTTGAGCAGTTCTGCAGGAATGTACATCATCTTGCAAGAACATATGTTCATAAGGACCAGGAGAAGTCTTCCAGCATTTTTCAGACACAGTTATTAAACCATTTCCTGTTTCTTCAGTCCAAGTGATCAACTGTGGCATTAGCATCATGTGGGGAGTTGTGATAACATGTCCAGGGTCAGCTTCTCTGAGGAAAAGCAAGATGCAGACTTGAAGGGATTAGTAGGAGCATACCTTTACTTCAGTCTGGGGTAGAAGTGATCCTTGGGAAGACTCAAGGACAACAGCAGTGGTAAAGCTCCCCTCTGAAGGCAGCCATGCTTTTGGAGCATGGTCTGAGCTATTGAGAGCGAACTTGGGATCCTGAATGGGATCTGCAGTCTTACTGATATGGATAAGAACTGTCTAGCCCACAGCTAGTTTGTTTTCTTATGTGCTGCAGATACAGTTCTTGACTGCATTGCAGGTAAACTGTATATGTAGCTTGATTTATGTATGTACATATTTATTCACCCTGAAACTGAAAAACACAAAGACTGTATGCAGCATTATCCTTGCTGTGCAAAGTCTTCCAATGGCAATAAGCTGATTTTCAGGGAAAAGCTCTGCCTTATTTACCTCAAATGAATAACATTTTCCAGCTGCTTAGTAGGGTATCTTACAGTTTTGACATCAGCTTGCATCATCCTAAAGATGGGTACATGCTGGTGCACTGCAAAAATAGTTGAGGAAGCTGTCTATGACTTTCCCTTCTGTGTGTCCTGTGGTACCAATGTGTGTGATGCTCACAGTGGTTAACATTTGTTGAACTGCAGTCACCTCAGGTAATGTGAAAATTGGAGAGCACGCTGTATGCCCAAACTGTCACAGTCTAACATTTTTTAAAAAGGATTCCTTTATTATGGCCTTCTTTAATTCTTTGAGGATATGACTTCAATTTCTATTTATTTTCAGTGAAATGTTCAAGTATGTGAAAGTAGTGATATGTGAAGTGCCACAAAAAGTACGGTAATCTGTAACAAAAAGAATGAAGTGCACTCCCAGCAACCATGGTTGGGAGGAAATAACAATTTAGCCAAATGTTCAGAGAGAATAATTTTGTGCCTTTACCTGCATTTTTGAAGTTTCTGTGAGCATAAGGCAGAGCCAGACTTAAAGTTCAACATGGTGCTAATTAGTGACCGAGGAAAGAAGGTGTATTTGTGTGTCAGCTGGAAAAATGTGCCTTCAAGGACTTGGCTTTGTTGATCTTGGATCTGATTTCAAATTGGCTGACTTGCAAAACAGCCCTTTAAACTTAGATACTGCTTCAGAATGACTGTCAAAACAGTAGAAAAAACAAAAAATTCCTATACATCCAACCCTGTAGTGTATGCAAAAAGCAGCTCTAGGAGCAGCATGGCTGACTGCTGTAAGTGATGTGCCATAGACATCCAGCTGTGTAGATGTAAGGCTTCTTCCTCTGGAAACACATGTGCTTCCCTTTGTTTGCTGAGGCATTATCCGAACTCAAATATACAATATTTTCTTGGGAATGGAACTGCATTTTTAAATGCTCTAGTGGCCTCATCAAACAGTCTGGAAGAAACACAGTTGACTGCTGTATGCATTTGGAAACAGAGGAACAATCACACCTTTTTCAAACAGGGTTACATGGAATAGAGATGGGAGAGGTAATGCTTGTCCACGGGAAGTGGTGAGATTTTTATGTAGCCTCCCAAGCTGTCCTATGCAACTTCATCCCACTGTTCCAGCAGTGAATCCAATCTTTTCAGATGAATCTGTACATTTATGGGATGATTTGAGCTTGAAGAGTTTTAATCTGTTGCTGTTTTGGGCTCAGGTTTTGCAAAAAACATATTTACCTTCTTAGGAGTTTTATGGTTGTGAAGAGTTTGTAGGATTCAAAGAGAGCAGAGTAACTTACAGATTTGATGCTAGAAAGAGCTGTTCAAAAGCTGGAGTTTGTTTAGTCTAAACATTTTGCCTTCCAATTCAGTTTTTATACCCAAACTTTGTGTATGTACTTTTCAACAAAATGGGAAGGAAGTAAATACTTTGGTGGCAACTGATACTTCTTTTTTCCCTTGAAGCAAAATGGAGTTTTGGATTATTTCACTACCATAACCCCCCTCTTCTGAAAAGATTCTTAGAAATATTATTTCAATCTAGTTGAACACTCATTTTGAAAATATCTTGGCATGTTTCAAGAGAACTTCATCCGAAAATGTAAAAAATTAGGTATTTAAACATCTTCAAGAATCCTCATCTACACTTTTTAAAACATGTGTGCTGAATTTGACATGGGGCTGTGAACATTTTTGTTCCCTTGGAACTCCATTTCTTGGAGTTTGGAATGGATGAAGAACAAATGCTCTGTTGTGACTTTCTATTTTATGGGAGACAAATGGTGCTCTCCATGTGCCCAGTGTTTGTGAGGGGACATTGCACTGACTTGTGTATTCTGTTATTTCAAGTCACAAGACAAGCCCAGGCCTTGGACAGACCAGACCTTGCAGATGAGGTCTGTGGGGCTTCCTGAAGCTGCATGTGGTGTTTGGAAGCCCCAGAGCTGGAGAAGCAGCCTGACTGATGCTGCAAACAGAGCTGTTATTCAGAGCACTTCTGCATCTGTAAGTTTCAAGCTGCAGATTGCTGTGACCAGGCCTGGTCTTCTCCAAGTGTGTACATATGTGTCAACAAACTAGAGCAGGAGAAGTGACCTGGCACTCCTGGCTTGACTTACTCCCAAAAACGGATCCACCTTCACAGTCTAAATTTCTCTTGACTATAGAGAAGCAAGATATGAGTTTAATATTCTGGATAATAAACAGAATACTGAATTAAAGCAAGGATAATGTACCAGACAGGGAATTGTTTGTGCTGCTCTGCTTGTCTTCGGGCTTTTTGCCTAGCTGGCCAACACCCAGGGAGCGTGAACTACTGTGGTTTGCTCCAGGAGAGCAGCAACTGAGGGAAACTGGTTGGGAATTAAGTCCCGTTTCTCATTCCCTGATGATGAGAGGCACTTACTGAGTGCAGCAGGGGATTTGATGTTTTGTCTAAGGAAAGCAGCTTGCCAGTAATCCAGAGGGAACAGCAGCTGCTTAGGGAAGAGGAGCAGAGCATTGGGTGCAGTGGTGCATAAGGCCGAGCCTACAGCTCCAACAGAAACTGTTATTTTAGAAATTCTGAGCTGATTCAAATAACACCCTGGCTGAACAACTTCAGCCTGTAACACTGTGAGAGACCTGCCTGGAGCACCAGGGCAGCTGGAGGTCAGTAACTAAGGAAGAAAAAGTGGAGCAGCCTGAGGAGAGGTTTCCAGGCTCGATCAGAGACCCCATGGGAAGGGCAGGACTGTGGCAGCATCGGGTGCCTGCCTTGATGCGGAGAGAAACTGTGTGGGCAATAGGCAAGAGGAGCTGCTCGGGGGTTCGTGCAGACGGTGCAGAGAGTCAGTGCTGCACATGAGGTTGTCAAAGGCACTCTGGGTGTGTGTAATGGGAAAAGTGTTCACAAGGAAAAGACCATGAAAATGAAAGCAGGGAAGAAAAGTCAGGAAGGCTGGTAATGTCCACTATGATGCACTCCAAAGTGAAAGGGGAGGAATGGAGCATGGAGAGGGAAATGGGGAAACTGGAATATTGCAACAGAGTAGGCAAGAGGGATTTGGAGGCTGAAAATGTCTTGGGACCAAAAAGTACGCTTCTTCTGCTTCTACTACAATGATCCTGTTCCTCTGTGCCATAAGTTTTGCCCCTTTGTAAAATGGGGACTCTCACAATCTTCGATCTAATGTGATGGGCACGGTGCAGTATGCCCATCATTTGCGTGTGGGAAGGCCCAGAGACCCCAGTCAGGGTCTGAATCTTGTTATACCAAGTGTTGTAAACACCAGAAAAGCTTTAAAAATAATTCATGTGCAATTTAAGTGTATTTATGTACACTTTTAGAAGAATCCCAGCAATATGTTATGGCTTAAAAAAAGAGGACATAGGTGGGAAGTGAAGAATAACCATGAAATGGGAAGAGTCAAATAAGTGACGCTCACAGAATATTAGTTTTTAGTTATAGACAGAAAATAAACACATATAGGCAGAAGTGAGAAGAGTCTTTCCTCACCTTTCAGTGCAGATGAGGATTTAAACCAAATAAGACCGGGGATACTTAGGAGAAAGGGGAACAGAATTAGAATGGATTATGCTGCTCCTGCTGTGAGAATAAAGGTGATCATAAGTTCTTAGTTTGTAACTTCTGTGGCTAAATAAGGTGCATATTGTTAATTTTATGATTTGGAATCATGAAAGGATTTTTGGTGTCCTGTGTGCATTTACCTGGCCCAAATGTGGTGTCTGTTTGTGTGTTTTTTTTTTTTTTTCTTTCTTTTTTATATTTCTTTTTCCAAATGGGTAGTGTAGGCAGTGTGCATTCAATCCCAATCTGGTTAGAGGGAGGGTTATTAAATGGGGAGTGGTTTATTGATTACTATTTTCGCAAGCTGTGATAGCCTACCTTTATCATTTTAAGAGATTCTTGTTTTGCCCTTTCACTTAGTGCAAGGTCATGGAACAATTGATTTGGCATTTGGTACAATTTGCAGTTAAAGGAATGAAAACCATGGGTGAGGAACTAAAATGGTTGCAGTGTTTGTTTTACTTCTTCCTTCTGCTCGTCTCCCCTCCCCTAAATGATTACTTGCTGCATTTTCAAGGAAGATTAATAATTAGATTGTCAATCTGTCTACAGATTTCAGCTTGATCAAATGCTCAGCTGGATCCAATAGTTTTCTCCAGCAGGTGTTGAAGGCAGAATAGGATTCTTCTGCTCTTATCCACACCCTCTCTCCCTTTCCCTTCACTAAGAGAGCAGCAAATCCATATTACATGCTGTTATCAAAAAGTTTAATTCAACATTGGGGGTGTATGCATGGTTATTCTTTATTATTATTTATTTTTAATCCTTTATAAGGCTGTTGTCTAATGTTACAGCTTTTAAATTGCAAAATAGTGCGATTTGACTGTTGTCTGAAGAGACAATTTTAAATTTATTAAAAAAACCCAGAGACCACCACAAACTAACACCCAATAAACTATCTTTACAGTGTTCTCACAGGCAAAGATGCTGTATTGTGATGTTAGGTATTGATTTGACATAATCTCCCTCATAATGCAGCATCTTTCTCCATAGGGGATAGAGAGGTCCTGCGGTAATTTGAGGGCTGCCAAAACTGGTGGGGATTTTTACATAATGTGGATGGGCAGTGGTTTGGCTCTTGGGTTGGAAGCACAGCAACAGCAGCTTGGTGCCAGCAGCTGTGTTTGACGCCTGCCACGACAAAATTCCCTAGCAACACAGCCGGCAGGCGGGTGTGCTGCGGGGCTGGCCTCCCCCCCAGCACTGCCCCCCGCACGCTGCCGGGGCTGGGCAGGGATGGCCCCGCTCCAGCCTGCACCGGGCACCCCAACAACTGCACGGCAGCTGTCCTGTCTGTGGCAGCACGCTGCAGAGCTGCTGCTGTGCCTGCCTGGGCTCAGAGCACTCCAGGGTGAAATACATTGTGGCAGATATTAGCTAGTGTTTATGATGGGTTATGGCCAGAATATATCATATTGGCTGTAGATTCCTATAGGAAACACTATACTTGGTACTGGGAACAAAAATGAAATATAGACTGCAGAGATCTCTTTCCTTTTTCTTTATGAAGAGGAGTTTGTGATTAGAATAATCTGTCGTAGAACAGGTGCAAAAAGACAAACCAACCTTTGCGGTCTGGTATCTAAGACCATTTTAACTTTAAAGAACTGCAAGGACTAAATTGCCCTTAACCCTATTTTCATAAAGAAAACACACAAATCTAATTAAAACAGAGAGAAATCTAATAAGCCTTTCGTCATTAGTGATGATCAGACACTTAAGGCTGTCAGTAGCCCAACTCTTTCTGTACAGCCTTACTGTGTTGGTTGCTCCTTGGGCTTTCTTAAGGAACATTTTCTGTTAACAAGCCCTATTTAGAATGTGCAAAGAGTTAATTACATCCACTGCTTAATGAGTTCTTAGCTTCTGAGAATTTCTCTGGCTGAGGCTGAGAACTGTTGACATATTTCTTAGGCAAACTATTCACTGTTATCTCTGCCTTGCTGAAAGACTGCAATTGCTTTACCTTTGTAGGTGCTGGTAGTAGAGCAGAGAGGTGGATAATAGGAATGGGAATTCCTTGAGAAAACTGTGCTATAAAAAACATGCTGTGTTAATCCATGAGAAGTTTCTTAATTTTTGTAGCCTTGCTCTTTCAAGCCACCCAGCTTCAGGAAAAGTTGTTGTGTATAATGAGCTGCCTGTGCCGTGGAGCCATTTACAGAGGAAATATGGGGATGAGGTGGTAATTCCCCTAGAGCTGGAAAAAAATTAAGATGCATGATTATTCCTTTACTTCATAATGGAACTGGGCTTTGTGTTTATAATAAAAAATAAGCTTATAAGTATTGCAGTTACTTCATCTTGCAAACGGCACTTGAAGGTGTGGGGAAGGCTTGGTCTGTTTGTCATGCCTACCTACTTTTATCTCTAACAAGAATCTGTGTTTGAGAGCTATTGACTTTCATGCCTTACAGCTGGGGATGCCCAGCACTGGACAGGAGGAAACCTTTTGGTTGTTTTTTGCTGATGTAAGTCAGGAGTGAAAATCCACAGATACGCTGACATGGTTTATGGTGAAAGGGAGAAAGGACCCCTAAGCTTGTGTTTGCTGTTTTTGTTTTTTTTTTTTTTTTTTTTAATAGGGATGCTGGCTATTGCAGTGGAAGTCTGCATGTGTGAATGATAATGGCAAATGAATCAGGAAATCGGTGGAGGAGAATATGTTGGGAAATGGCAGTTAATATCAACTGAAAATAAAACGAGCTGTGTACAGCACTTAACACAGCCAGGAATGAAAAGGACAGGAGCAATATAGTTAATATGGCTTCTTTCATAATATTTAATTTTTTTCATGGGCCTGAAAGCCTGAAAATAAGCTAGAGGCAGCAGACTCTGTCTAATCCCCAAGCACTTCCCCCTTTTCCAGTGTAACTAGGGGAACCTGGCATTAGTCATCACTGCAGGTGATTGGGGAGCAGGAGGGATTTATGGCTGAGAAGCGAAGGGTTTAGAAGTCAGTCACAATTCATCTAATCACAGCCGCTGAACTGACTTTAATTAGAGAGCATTTGGTGTGTTGTTGGCAAGCTTTCCATCTATCATAAACAAAGACACCAAACTAACAAAAATACTTGCCAGCCCCCTTAACCTCCTACACAAAAACATTAAAAAGGCAAGTGGCAAAGACATATCTGATAAAGAATTATTACTGGCAGGGATGGGAGAGCATCTATTGATCTGCTTCATGTAGGCATGTCTATAACTCAGACGGCTGTGGTAAGATGAAATATCAGGTAGAGAGACGAGGTTTGATATTGGGAAAAAGGAATCTGCCTCTAGTAATTATACACATGGGCAAAGCAGCTTTTAAAGCAAATCAAAGTGAAGTTTGGTCCAAATTCAACTCTACTACACTCTGCCGAGGGCAGTAGAGTTACACCGAGGATGGATTTGTCTTTTAGGCCTCACAAAGGGGATGTTATTTGGGCTGGTGAAAGGAATAGACAATATAGTGGGTCTCAGGAGGGGGTATTCAGAGCAGTAAAAGCCCTGGCCTTTTTTTGCCAGGCAGGTACTGCAGACAGTGCAAAGGGCTCTGTGTTTCCCTCAGTGCTGCAGGGAGGGATCTTTCTTTTTGTGAAAGGGAAAGGTAGTGATGAGAGAGAGATGGCAGCCTACCTGCCTATAGGAGTAGTCATTAACATGAGAGGAAATAATCAGCCCTTTGTCTGGGGAGGTGGAAACAGCCAGCAGCCTTGCTGAACAAATGAATATGTTCAGTCAGGTTATGCACATCTCTGCTGGGACAGGAAAAGGAAGCAGTTGTAAAGCGAGTGCAATGCTCACATGGTAGTGCTATTCTCTGTTTTATTTATGGTTCATAGTGCTTTCAACTCTGGGTTCTTTGTCGACAGCTAAAGCGAGGCACTGCTAGACTTCCCCAGAAAACCTTCCAAAAAATGACTGTAAAATGATTCTGTTGATTCAGTGAGTGGTAATGTTTTTCCTGACTCAGTCCTATAGCCCTGGGAGGCCAGGGGACACTGCTATCTGTCTTTTAGCTCAGCACTAATAATGAGCTCTTGGTAACTTCTGACAGAGAGGGCTCCTGTCCATCTTTCTGAGAAAATGTAAGAGATGTATTCATGTGGAGAGTCAGCTGCTTCAGCAAGAAAAATTAGGTTGTTCTAAATGAAATTTATGTCCATTGCTTTATTCAAGCCTGTAAAGGTGTAAGGGCTGTGAAAGTACCACTTCTCTGCTGAAATTTTTGCTTTAAAAAGTGGAAGTGAAGAGAAAGGCTTTCCTTGGCTTATGCTCCAGTCTCTTTCCCAGCTAAAGTGAACTTGGCCTGGGCCATTTAAAAAAGCAGAAAAAGTAAACTCATTTTCTGTGAGAACATTGAAATCTTCAAGTTTCTGAAGGGTGTAAATGCCAAGAAGAAGGAGGCTTCATTTCCATAATGATGAGCAGCATGCTGGGAGGAACAGATTGAAATTAAGGGAAGAAAAATTTAGGCTTTATATAATGAAATATTGTCTTTCAATGGAGCCCATGTGCCATTGGCACATTCTGAGGAAGAGACAGACCATGCCAGCCGCTGGCTCTTCTAAAAGTGGAAAAGCTGAAACACTGATCCCCTGGTCCTGGCAGTAGCTGGTGATGGTGTGATGGTTTGAGACCAGCACATCACATCAGTTCAGTGAGACCGAGGTTATAATTTTGTTTGTGCCTTGTGCTGAGTGCTGGCGTGTGTGGCAGAGATTTGGGTCACTGCCATGCTCCCCAGCAGGAGTGATGTGGTGCTTTCCAAGCTATGGGCATGCGTAGGCATCTATGGCTTCAGAGCTAAGAAACAGCCTGAAAAGCTAGTTGTGAAATAATTTATTTTCAATATAGTATATGTTAAATATATAAGTACATATTAAATATATTTTATATTCCCCTTTGGCACTGGAAAACTGAAGTACCTAGAGGAGATCAGGAGACTTGCACTGGTGACTATGTGCATGGGCTTGTGGTAGACACAAGGGTACAGAGATGAAGGAACTAGTCAAAACCAGAGTTGCAATAGAAGACTCAAACTTTAATTCTCAACCTCTTCAAACTTGAGGTAGAGATCCTTTAGGCCTTGATTTCTGGGTATGGTCTTTCCAGTCCCAGAACTGGTAGCACAAAGCTTGATCCTCTCAAAGTGTGACTGTTGTCTTGTGTGTAGACTTTTGCAAGAGAAATAAGAAGCAGCCTCTGATGCAATCTGCTCCCACCAGATGGGTCAGCTTTCATTTGCAGTGTTCAGCCTCAGCTCTCTGCTGCTCTGAATGTAAACCCACCATAATTCTATCCATCTGAACACACATTCCCCAGCCCATCTGCAGCTTGTCGTACGACAGGGGCAAAGCAACAGATTTTTGTTGGAGTAAATGAGACCCCTCAGTTATCTAACAGTTGCTGATTTGCACATAATTGCTTCCAGCAAACACAATTTGTTGCTTTGTTGAGTAAGAACTAGGTGAATTCAAGTTATTAATTTCCTTGTTAATACTTTGACTGGGATCAGGATAGGAGGAAATTAAAAAAGCCCCACCAAACCAAAGCCACCACTCCCCCTTCTGAAGGCCAGGAAACAGCAGGAATGCACTATATGGCATGTCCTCTGTAATAATGGTTCAGCCAGCAAGAAAACATCAGTGAATAAACCCACTCTTGGAAGTGTTCTCCTTTAACTGCTCTTACTAACATTTCAGCTGCGTAACAGCAGTGTCTAAATCCCCTGTCCTCCTACTCCTTGGAGTACTGACCTCGAGTTCATCTTCTGGTTCAGCAGAAAAGATGATTCCAAAGGCTCTCTCACAGCTTTGCCTCCCTGTACTGCAGCATGTCTGAGTTCAGCTGAGGGCAGGCACAGCCTTCCCCGTGGCTGGGTTGCTTGGCAGCACTGGCAAAGGAGGCCAGCACACGCACACTGACATGTGGCTGGGATGCCTGGCCTGGTAAACTTCCTAAGTTACATTCCCCAAAATATGGTGAAGAGGAGGCTCCATTTATGCATCTGATCCCCAGATGCAAAGGGAGGTGATGCTTTAGGGTGAAAGGCAGACAAGATATTTTTGATGTTACCCCCTTTAAGTTCAAAGATCAGTGAAAGTATTTGATATTTGCCTTCTGGGGTTTTAAATTGATGAAGTCAAACAGATCTCCTTCCTTCAAAAAACCCTCTGTAAAATAGAAAAATGCAAACCAGGTTCCTAGTCAGAAGGATATATTCTCTCAGAAAAACCAACTGGCAGTGCATTAGAGAAACTGGCTGCACTGTTCGACTCTTCACATTGCTGTAAAAGCTACTTTAGGTATTTGAATTCAAGCCACTGATGTAAGACAGGAAAAAACAGCACCACAGAAAGGGAGAAACATTTACAGGGCAGTGGCCACTGTGCATGGCAGGCCCCTTTCTTAACACAAGAATACTCCCTGCTGGAACTAACTTCTCAGGATTAAGTTTTTTACACGTAATGATAAACCTGAAGCTGGGCTAATGCACAGATTGATTTCAGCAGGCAGATCTGAAATTAAGATCACACTGGGTCCCCATAAGCTTTTCCTCCCTTAAGGTGAACCATACCCACTTTGCTTACATCTGACGAATAGGATGATTAGAACTTAGGTATGACAGGGCTGTTGTGAAGGTTGCCAGGAGCATCTGTGTCAGGAGCACTGGAAATACGGGTGGGAGGCGTGTGAGAGCTGCCTGGGTGTGCTGGGTGGCCCAGCTCTGGTGGCAGACAGGTGAGTTTCCCTCTGCTGGGCAGGCAGGGCTGCAGCCTGTGAGTGCTGCTGCTCCTTGTCCAGCACCCAGCGCTGGTGGGAGCCCCTGTGCCGGGGCCTCCTCTGCGCTGAGCCTTAGGATTGGCGGTGTTACCTCCTCTGGCCTCCCTCAGACTGAATGATGCTTCAGGTTTTAAAATGCCCTTATTGCACTAAATCATTTAAAAGAATGGGAAAAAAAAAGCAAGGCAAAAAAAGGGAAACGGATACTTCTCAAATGCACTTTTGTGCATTCAGCTTTCTTTTGAGATCTTTTGGGGGAAAAAAGGGCACTTTTCTGCTGTTTGGTTTGAAAAAGATTTTTTAGTTTGTCCAAGAGAGACTTTGAAGAAAATGAAAGTGGTTTTTTTCTAAATGTAGAAGTCCTGATTTTATACTCGCAGAAGTGATTTTACTCGGGAAAGGATTCATATACTTAGTCTCTTCAAAAAAGTTTTTTTCCCCTTTTTTTATAAACTATCTTACTAGATACGTTATTTTTTTCCCCAGAGCTTTTCTTAAACAAAACTCCAAACCAAAATACCTCTTAAACCCCAACTTTGCAAACCTCAGAATGTGCCAAGTTCTTCCAAATATATGATTCCTACTGTATAAGTTTCCTTTTGACATAAAGATATGTGACACTTGAAAATATCTGTTTTACCTGTAAGAGGATAAAATGAATGTTTGCCAAATGGTCAGCTTATAAGAATGACTTATTTTATTTTTGATAGAAATCTGTCAGCTATGTGCAGCTGGGTGTCTAATTCATACTGAATAATTTATGCAAGAAATTTCTCTTTTATGTATTCATAAACTGGAGTTGAGCCTGAAATTAAGATTATGTTAAAAAAAGAATTTGACAGATGCTTTTTCTCGTGATCATATTAATAGACAGTTGTCCTTCCTTTAACTAGTGTGAGTTTCCTGGCTTTGTCATCATGTTCCCATTTAAACCTCTGGGGGTTTTGAGGGCTTGTCATGGAAAAAGATTATTGCTGTGGGATGGAGTTTATTTGGGTGAAGCCAGCAGGGAGCCAGGAAAGAGAGGAAGTGAGCTGGTTTGAGAGTGCTGGAGTTCATGTGATAAATGACATTCTTTAGTATCCTGTCACTGGCTGGAGCAAAGAGATACTTCTCCTTTCTTATCTGGGAGGCCCCGTGCATGTCCTGCATCCCCAGAGGGGCTGCGGGCCATAGCAATTGGGCTCTGGGCCTGGAAGCAGCCTAAAAAGTCTGTTAGCTAAAGTTCAAAGGGACACGTTGTTTTTATGATGGTTAATCCTGGGGGGGACAGAAATTTCTTCTATCTGAAATATTTCCTCCCCTTCTGTACTAGAATAAAAGCCTGAAATTTCTCATAAGGATATTAACCAGTATTGTTTCATAACTGAATTATTTTAAGATTTACTTGTGAATTTGGGTATAGTATATGGGCAAATAATATTATTCTATAGTAATTTTTAATGCATAAAATTAATAATAAATGGGCAAAATTTTAACAAAAAAAAAAAGCCACAATCAAAATGATTGTTAGACTTGTGTTCCATGGAGCCCTTAATGAAATCAGCACAATGTTGTACAGTCTTTGATTTTGATGCAAAGGTGCTTTTTTGTTGCAAAACATCTGGCTGGTATTTTTGGCCAGTTCTCCAGTAAGTGCCCTTCAAAAACAAGAGATAATTTGACTATGCCTGAGTCACTCTGAGTTCCATTACCTATGGATAATACTGCAGTGGAACAGCAAAGGTATGATTGCCCAAGAGGAAATAAAATAAGGTACAGAAAATGAACCATCAATGAATACCAAGACCAGGGTTCTCGTGTCTTTGTCCTGTCAACTCTTGCACTGACTTTCCCAGTTTTCTGCATTGCTGAGACAAGAAAGAATATTCTATCTATAGAAGGGGACAAAAAAGAACATGACTGATTCTGAGGGCAGGAGGGTTTGTGGCTACCTTCAAAGGGGTGTTGCTTGCTGACCTTCCCCTTTGTATACACTCTGCATTTTTCACAGGTTTTGAGGCAGATCTGGCCCTTCTAAAGATGACAGGCAGGAGAGCAGGCCTGTGAAGGAGGACAGTTTGCCATCTTCAGGGAAGCATCAGCATAACACTGTGACAGCAGACACTGAGGATAAGTGCTGGGAATGAGGAATTTGTTTCTCCAGCCTTCAGGGGTGGTGGCTTCTTGTCAAGCCAGTTCACCTGGGAGTAAAATGTGGAAATAAGAGTCCTTGCAGGAGGAGAGTGGGAAGGGTGTATTTCTTGTCTGCCTGGAAAGGCTGTTGTCCATGCAGGTTTGGGAAGGCTCCTGCTTCCTTGGGAGCTTGTGGAGCAGGTAATTGTTTGGAGGGTCCTTCACAGAAGTCTTCTAAGGGAAGGTCCAATGCCTTATCCCCAGCAGTTAGGCAACTGATACCTGTGTCTGAAAAATTGGGGCAGAGTTTGCTGAGGCATGATTTGTCAAGTAGGTGGAAATGAGTTGAAGTCAGGAATAAGGGCTGGAAGCTGTACTTTAGGGAAAGTAGATATTCATGGATTTTCTTTGTTGGACTGTGGTTTGAAGCTGTTTAAGTAATGTTGTAGCTGTAACTTATCTTGCTAATTATTCAAAGATTTTAATTTCTAGGTAATAAAAAAATCTCTTTGTAAGAACTGTGTGATGACAGGTGGTGCATTGGTGAAGTTGACCAGTTTAATTAGAAAATCTTTTAAGTCATCTTAGTTTCAAAGAGTTTGGGTCTCTACTTAATAGTGTGAAGATGTATAATGTTGAATTCATGTAAACCAGAGAATTCTTTCACTGTGGCAAAAAGTGCTTTAAAAGTGAAGCATTAGAGCTTCAATCCTAAATTTATGCCTAAAGGAGAAACCTCAGAGATGTTATGAATGATTTTCCCCGTATGCAGTATATTCCAGTATGAACTGCAGAGCTCATCTGTGTTTGTAGCTGCTTGTGAAGTGTATTCTCTTCATGTTTTCAGAATTTGGAAGAACAGATGGTGAAAGCTCTTCTAAATAAACTGAGTCCCAACCAGGGCTGTCTACGTGCTTAAATCCTGGATGTTAAAACCACGAAGAATTCAGGAGCTTCAGGCACTGGTTAATGCTAACAACCACATCTCTGGCCTTGCACTATTGTGTCCTGAAGTGATACCTTTTTGTATAGAAGTTTCAGAAAAAATCCTCATCAACTAAGGCTGTTAGGAGCACGAGACCGAATCACACAGAAGGCATATGCTGGAGCAGCCAAGGGAAAATAAGCTGCAACACACTGGCTTTCACACAAATCGTGGCTCTGCTGAGAGCTCACACAGACTGTTCCACACCACCTTGGCTGCGAGGTTGAACAAAAGATGAGGTCATCACTCCTCACACTTAGCCTGGTCCACCCCAGGTAGCCTTCAAAAAAGAAAAAGGAAATAAAAAAAAAACCCTGAACCAAGTCCAGCACCAATGGCCTGAAGGAGGTCAGTACTAATTTATTCCTTACACAGAAGCTGAGTCACCCTCTGATAAAATCAGTTTCATTCTTGGAGTAGGGAGCTTACTGTGCCAATCAAAATAAGGTGTTTTATGCTGTATTTTTTGTCCTGGAGGCTCTGCTGGGAGCAGTGTGCGTTTTGGTACTTCTGTGGGCTAATTTCAGTGTGACTCTAGGGCTGTAGTATGTTTCAGTGTGAGTTCTTCAGTATTCATCACTTGCAAAACTTAGATTATTTAATAAGAAGCCCATGAATTTTAGGAGCTTAAGTTTAGACTCTTCCAAAAATTGTATCTCAGTTTAACATGAAGCAAATCATTGAACAGCCTTGGACTTGTAAAAAATGAATTTAGTAGTGAAGATGAATGGGGGGTTATCATATACTGCTCCAACCTTTCCTCGATCAGGTTTCTGTAAGAAATGAAGTGGGAAGTGGCAAAGGGGAGGCTGTACTCTGTAAACAGCATCTGCACCTTCCCTGCCCCAGTCCTCAAGGCTGGAGAAGTGTGATTTCACGGGCTGTTTGCTGGCTCAGGTAACTCAGTTAGCACCGTGGTTAGTCAGGCAGATTCAGGGGTACTGAAATAACTTTCTAAGTAATCAGAAGACAGGTCTAGAAATAATCTGGAAAGTCCTAAAGGCAGAATTTTTTTCTGTAGTGGTTTACCTTACTTCCATTGTATACTGTGTCAAGTATTTTTTTATAACAAAAGCACCTAGTGAAAGTCTGAGGTGGTTCAGATAATACTCATGGTACAACCATTTCTAAATCTTTTGAGGAGCCACATGAAGTAAATTATGAGCTCTGGCTATTTTTAAGGATACCAATGTATCTTTGTTTTTCTTTAATAAACCTTGTTAACCAGGCTCTAAATAGTTTAAACTGTCTGTGGAATAAACCAGATTTCCTCAGACCTGATTAAGTTGGGAGATAAACCAAGCTTAAAAGTTTATGATTACTTCATGCAAATCCATTCAAACTTTGTTTTTGACTGTGTATTTATGGTACACACTAAGTGTGTCACTACTTGTTCATCGTGGGTATTGCATGAGCAGAAAGGAGTATTACAAATTACTTTTATATTTGTTTGTACAGAAGGTGGAGATTTCTGTAAAATAGCCATAAGAGTTCTATTCCTTGTGAAGTTCAGCTGGAATACCTGCCTTAGGTTACAGGCATGTGCCTATAGTGCTCCTTAGGTTTATGTGGGTTTTTTTAAGTGAAAGTTAGTTTTTGGCAAATGTGGTTTACAGTTACCCTCCCAGAGCAGCTGAACTACACTAAGAATTGGGGAATCTACATCCATGTACCTGCCTTTTTACTGAAATTCTCTTTCAGTGCTTGAAAATTTCAGTTTAGGGATAGACCATTGCAGTTTTCCAGTGAACCAGGTAAGTGTGAAACCCTGTCAGATGACGGCATATGGAGGAGCTCATGCAGAGGGGGAGGATGCTTGTTCTGAGCCAAATATACGGAGTTTGAGGGTTCCTAACAGATCTCCATTACTGGTGTTTAGGCCTGCAAATATCAAGGGCTTGGTGGTTGTAGACAGATTCTTGCAGTAAACAAAACAGTTAAGAAATAGAACAGTGTTTTCTTTTTTTTTTTCTTTTTTTTTTTTTTTTTGCATGTGTCTTATGGTTCATTCAGCAGAAACTGGAGTACTTGTCTCAAGTGTCCACTTCACATTAGCTTTCATCAGAAAAGGTGCTCCAGTCACTTCTCTAATCAGCAGCAGTGGCAGCAGCACTCTCTAAGTACCAGGAGGAAAACGTGCCTGGACCATGAAAGAGCAAGAGAGCAGCACCACATTCCCTGCTCTGCCAGCTGGAAACCTCTGCTTGGTTTGCTGCAGTTAAATGTGAGCTCTCCCATGGGTGAGGGAGCTTTCCCTCCTGGAGCTGCCCCAGGCTGTGGGAATATGTGCAAAGGGTGAAAAGAGAACATTTGGATTTAGGGTGTGCCGGCCCCTCCCCGGAGTGGGTGCAATCCTAGTGCCCAAGCTGTTGAAGGCCCATCCTCACTGTGAAATAAAACCATGCAGACAGAGTGTTCATATGATATTGCTGCCTGGCACCGAAAACCTCATGTCAGCCTCACTGAGAATGGTTCTGCAGCTTTTCTTAAAGGTTTTTCCTCCTCTTGGTTCCTGTAGTTAAAATTACATGAGCTCTTGCTCTTTGCATCTGTAGTGATAGAGAAGTGCCTAAAGGACATTGCAATGTGTTTGACCCCCTGAGTTTGAGCATGATTACCACTTGGGGTAGGAGTTATGTAGTTCATGCAATCTTGCATCATGTTAGTTTCTTTTTGAAGAACGATTTAAAATTGTACTGGGTGTGGATATCATGCAAAGGGAGAGTAGGACTTCGTAATTTTGTTAGCCCAAGGAATGGGAAAAGTGAAGTTTTCATCTTAAAGGTAAACCAGAGCAGGTGTAAGAGACAATTGGGTAATGAAAATGAATAGCTGATGAAGGAGGGAGAGATGAAATAAGAGGACGGAAGAACTTATATCTTCAGTCATTTTTCCACCCTTCTGCAAATATCAGGCTTGTGTTGCTTTTATTGCTTTCCAAGAGTGCTGTTGGAGGATTAACCTTTCAGCTTTGGTCCTTTTTCTTAATTTTCTTTAAATTTGGTCAATCTTCAGCTGGTAGCTGTTCCTGCCTTTAAGTCTGTGGAATGCCTAAGGTTTTGCAATATAGTAGTGTCAGGGCTATCTATGGCTCAGTGAGGTTTTTAGGAGTGTTTTTCAAGATAACCCTTAGTTTCTCACACTGCTTAATTTGGTTTTTAGCCTGCAGTTGCTATGAATATCTTTCTGATCTTTTCCAATATGAATCTCTTTGGCACTGATTCTTTCCACCCTTGCTCCCCCTTTCCTTCCTTCATCATTCATTTATTTGTGTCGTTTTCTCTTATATTTTCATTTCCAGTCAGGCATGCATTCTAAAGTTACTTTACCTCTGGAATAAGAAATCTCATTATGCTTGTGGAATACTATCCTGTTTCAATTCACTTATATATAACTTGTCCTAGGCTTGCATAATGTCTAATATCACGGCATAAGATTATTTCTTTCAGTGTTCAGATTGTTTGGTGTAAGGCTCCATCTAGTCTCAAGTCCTTATTCAATGAAGTACCAGTAAAGTACTGTATTTTCTCTATGACCATCTGCTTTTGCTGTAGCACACCAGAAGCAGACAGCTTTATGGTAAACAATGATGTAGCACAGTAGCTGGAAAACACTCCAGGATATTCTCTACTTCTTCCTGCTCCAGAATTTCCAGGTCTGCTGGGTCCTCAGAAGGATGTTAATTTGATATGCTCAGATTTGGGATCCTGTGAGGCCTGAAACAATATTTGTTCTTCCATACCTCAGATACAATTTTTGTAGGGTAATAATGTTGACCAGTAACACTGAATTAGTTGGGGAAAACGCAGCTTCTGCTCTGACACTGGTGGGAAAAAAACAAGTTTATTTGTAAGCAGAGTCATTCTTGTTGCGCGTCATGCAGCAGAGCTCGTGCAGCCCTTGCTGCCTCCCCGGTGCGTGGAGGGAAGACTGCCCAGAGACAGGGTGAGCCGGTGTGGGAGGATGCCAGTGTGGTTGTTTACAGTGGGAAAGCTGGGAGGATTGGGATTCCAATTTCCTACTTGGAAACATGAAGGCTGTGGGTTTTCCCTGTGGAATTCCGTGGAAGTATGAGGTGGGCTTGGCTGGTGGCTTTTCAAGCACTGCAGCTGTAGCGGGCCCGTGCTGTTAGGAACAGAGACAAAGCTAGAGATGGACACCTGACACACTTTGGGGTAACTGCAGGAAAGTCCCTTTTTCATAGAGGAAAGACAAACCTGGGCCATAGATTGGCACCGTGGAGCTGTCTGATGTGGTTTTGGTTTTTAAAGAATTAGTCTGCATTTTTAAACACATGCCAGGATGTTCAGTAGGCAGTTTTAAGACTGGAAGTGTAACTTGCACCACAAGGCTGTTAAAGGGGATATTCTCCTGGCTGATGCCCAGCATTGCACTAGGCTGTCTTATTCTTTTAATCACTTGAAAGGCATGAATAAAGAAAGATATAGTTACTTATATTGGCAAAGTTTTCTTTTGTACTGTTCAGAAAGTTGCACTCTACTATGTGATCATGATGTACAAAATGTATAGGTTACCAAGAACAAAAACCCCAAAACACCAATTAACCAGTATTCAAGGAAACATTCAGCTGTTTTGTCTAACTCTCCTGAAAAGTAATACCTACCACAACAACTAATTGCTGAGCCCAAGGAAGGATGGGATTTCATGATCTGAAAACTGCTAGGTATTGGGACCAAGGCTGTGGGATAAACTAATATTTGCTTAGAAAATTTGGGTCAACTGGAGAACTTCCAAGTTCTGAAAGGCAGTTTCTAAAATAAAATTTTGATGAGTCCTTTACAGTTCACTAAGCAGAACTCATGTCTGTTGGGATTACATTGCCAGAGAAGACCTTGTATTAAGTTATTAAAAATGCTCAGAATTGGTTTGCTTTAAGATGTCAAAAAAGGCTATTTTCCTTTGTGCTAGAAGGAAGTAGGGGAAAACCAGTTTTGTCTTTAGAAATCACAAATTATGCTGAGTTGGAAGTAGTGATTCCAATTTCTACAGTGGCTCTCAGGATGTTGTCTAGGTTCTCTGAAGTTTATAGTTAATATTTGTATCCTAAGAATTCTCAGTCTCTGTGAAAACAATTTCAAAAGCACACGTGTAATGCCAGTGTGCATCTAAAATACACTTCTGACTATTACTGCATTTGTGTTGTACCCAAATGTACAGGGTGTTACAGGTGCTCACATTTCTTGATGGCTGATAGCAAAACACAAAGGAAAAAAGGAAAGAGACCTTTTGAAAAGACTATCCTCAGCTCAGCAAGGCACTTGAGTAAGTTGATAGGTGGAAAGGGTGTGAACTGCTCTCAAGGCTTCAAGGCATTTAGTTTAGTGGCGGAAGTTGTTCATGGGGTTCATCAGTTTGGAGACAGCCCTCATGTCATTACTATGGAAAAGTTTAAGCTTTTAACACAGCAACATAAGTGTTTATTTGCAATGGTCCCTGTTTTCAGTGAGGTTACCAAATATTGCACTTCTCTGTGAAAGTCATCCTAGTGATGTGATATTTTTAGTACGCGTGATTTTAGTATTTTTAGTCTTTTTGGACTGGCTCTGCTGTATGGCCAGGATTCACTCTACTGCTTTCAACCTTAGCAAAATGCTCTCCATAGTTCTCAATAAAATATCAGTTA
Source organism: Machaerirhynchus nigripectus (assembly GCA_013397975.1). Classification (NCBI taxonomy): domain Eukaryota; kingdom Metazoa; phylum Chordata; class Aves; order Passeriformes; family Dicruridae; genus Machaerirhynchus; species Machaerirhynchus nigripectus. Next base: position 2,679,419 of record VZRQ01005820.1, on the reverse strand, counting down.
TTACTTTTGAAAGGTTTAGCAATATTCCAGATTTCCACCTTGCCTCACATTTTTGCCTTCATTCTGAATATGTAGTTACTACATTTGTGACGATACATATTACATTCCATTTTCCAAGCCGTGTTTTATTAGATGAAGTCAGCTAGAAAGAATAGCTTCACATTTATCACGAGTGACTTGCATATTCAGTCAAACACTGTGTGATATTGAGTAGTTCGAATCTCCAGTGTATGAACTGTAAATTAACATTAAAGGCCTCTCTTAACATCCATTACTCTGTTTAAACAGTCATGCAGAATTACTAGTTGACAGTAATTTCTTCTTGAATACATTTATGTCATTTGTTCTAATGTTGTTTTTACTCTCTTGAGCTGTGTGTCATGAAAAGGGTATCGTAAAATAGGGAAATGGTGAGTGTAATGGACAACTGAGACTCTTACTGCCATTTAGCAGAAGCTTCAGGTTTGCTTGCAGCTCATATTGCTAATTTTCACAAACGCCAATGATACTTTGGTTGCTGAGCATGGTCCCGGATGATAAATACCCTTCCTGCTGGGAACACTGATTCAGCCTCTTTGGTAGTCTTAGCATAAAAATCTGACCTGTGAATATGTGAAGTATGTCATGTCTGTCATAAGGGATGACTTTCTTTACCAAGTACAGTAGCCCTTTAAGGCATCGGGGTAGAACAGTGTGAAAAGTATTTGCTGCAGAATTTTTTTATTAACAGAGAATTTCAGACCCCAGAGCTCTCTATTTATCACAGTGTACAAATGTGAGAAACCTGGACATAGGCACAATAAATAAATAAATCAATCAGTAACCTCCTGTACAGTTTGCTGTGGGATGCATTTCAGAGTAGAATCTAAGAGCAAAACTGTTGAAGAGCTAGTCATTTCCAGTTCATGTAGCAGTTGTGAAAAACAGCTTTGCATCTTCGTAATATTACAGCACTTTATTGATTTCCAGTATAATCTAAGGACTGGAGTTCATGCTTCCCAAGAAGCTTAGTAAGCCTGACAACTTGGCCTCAGTACTTCCAAAGACTGAAACCAGAAACCAGCTACTGAAGTCAGGGCGGTGTTGACACCTACCCCAATACCTTCTTGCTGTGTTGCCACATATTCCTCACTCCAGTGTCTTTATTCCTGCTTCTCCTTCCTCTCCTCCCTGCTGTCTCCCAGTACTTGGCCACAAAACCTTTCCTTCTTAACCATTCTCCATCCCTTTTTGCAACCTGCTGCACATCTTTTCCCAGCCCATGCAGCTAAACAAAGCAAAGCATGGAGTTGGAAATTCAATAGTTCTTCTAAGAACTTACTATCATGCCTGAATATTATTTGTTTTAAACCACGTGGGGATTAAGGTCCTTTAAAGTTTCTTGATTAGAGTTTAGGAGAAAATAAAATGCCAGTTTAAGCTTCTGGTCTTTTGTAATAGCACATACAACTCCATTGTGTTAAAATTCACGCTTAAAATGGCTTTTCTAGAGTCACATACAGCCAGAAGTTAATTACACTGGAAAAGAATGACTGAAACTTGATTATATTTATATTTTAGGTTTTATTTGTGGCATAATTAAGACCTATTCATCATTAGGACTATTAATAGGGACGATTTGACTTTTATTCTTCTAGATCACAAACTTCTTCTTGCCCATTGTCTCTGTAGACTCAGAATGATCTTTCTTAAAAACTCCTGATGTTTTGACTTTCTCCGTAGAAACATTATGCATAGTTAGTTGAAACTTCTGCAGAGAGAAAAGGCACGTGCTATAGCAACAGAAGCTTGGCTCTATCCCTCATTTTGCGCTGCTTAGCTGCTATGTGCCAAAGCTGATCTGTGCTGATGCTTGATAGTATATGGCAGGCAGCTGTATGTATGGCTGAGCACTTGGTTATCCATTTACTGTGTTTATGCAGAACAATGAACACTTTGATACCTCTCTCTCAGTTTTTTTCTTTTTTTCATATCTAACCAGCACAGTCCTCATTTCTAGTGTGACACTGAGTGCCCAGCATAAGTAGAGAGAAAGACAAATTTATCCTTGGAGTAGGCAGTCTGAAGATATAACTGTTTAGCAGATATATTTGATTAGAAACAACTCTTCTTAAACAGTAAAAAAAAGAGAAACATTTGAGTTCTTAAATCAAAGTGTATGTTTAGGACAACCTTTCAAAACAAGAAAACCTTTCCCCTCATTAAGCTTTACGTGTTGCTGAGCTGTAATGACAAATGCCTTGTGGAATAACTGCTGTTTTTAAATAGTGGTTGTGCCCATTCAGTGCAGTTATAAAGGGTGTTTGTTGCTGATTTCATACACTTCAATGTCTCCCACTATCAGTGTTCAGTTTGTGGCAGCCTAGTGAAACCCTCTGTGGACCAGGCTATAAGGTGCATTTAGAAAGCAAATGTTTGGCTGGATGTCAGGAGGAGTGTATACTGTGAGCATGAAGGAGCTTTATCTGTCAAGGCTGAGGTGCTGCAATGCATATTTTAAGCATTTTCAGATCACATACTCCTTGGACAAGGAATCTTCTGTTTCTTCCTTATAAGTGTAATAGCTACTGAGTAGATATGTGTGGATCTTGTCAGGACCAGCTGTAGAAAAGAGCTGTCATTATGTGAGCATGAATGTTAGGAAGCTATTTCTCTCCATTCAGACTTACTGAAGACTCTAAGCAATATTCAAAGGCCTGTGTGCATGTGAGGGGCACAGTACAGTCAGGTGCCGAGAAAAAACATGACTATAATGGATTTACAGTGGGCTGGTACTGCCCTATGTCTTTACACTAAAACCTGCTACAATTATAAAACCTGCATATGGTTGTTGATATATGGATATGATGGCAAACTCCTTTCCTGGGAGGAGGAGGCATTTAGTTGCTGACATCTAAATTTTTTTTATTTTTGTGCTTAGTACATTTTTTCTGACCTCTTGTTCACATAACAGGATCTTTTGTTTCTTTGTTTTAGTCTTCTTTCTTGTGATTAACATTACGCTGCTCATGCCAATGAGTTCTTCTGGGGTTGACATGCCACATGTTGAAGCTGGAGTTTGTACCCTCCTAATCCTAGGTCTCCTTCCTGAATATCTTCCTTGCCTGTAGCCTGGATGGAACCTGGCACTGGTATGTGAGCAGACGGTTCATAGTTTTCAGTCAATTCATCATTATTGATGATATAATCTGTGTCACCCTCCTTCAGCTGATCCTGTATTCAGACAAAGAAAAAGATCTGTGGAAGAGAGACTCTTGAGGGGGATTTTTTGTTAAAGCTTAAAAGAACAATGACTCTGATGCAATTTAGCTTTCATTTTATTTCATTACTTGCTTGCTTTCTCAGGTGTTCATTTACCACCTTGTTGATTAAAGCTGATAGTTGCTTACCATGTTCTGCTCTTAAGCAGTGTTGAGAAACATAACCTACCTTTCGTAATGTTTTAGATAATTTCAGTGCTTAAATATTGCTGATCGATAGCCAATACTTTCAGCATTTGGATGAATTATTTAAAATATGCCCCTCATATTTGAAGCTTATAGTATTTAGTGGCCATTCATGAAAATGCACGTTGTTGTCTTCGCAAGTGAAGAAGTTACATAATTCTTAGCATTAAAAGTAAAAAGTTTTAGAAATGGACTGTACTGAAGTGTTCAGTCCAAAGTGGCAGGTTTTGGCTAACACCTTGGACACAATTAACCAAGCTGGGTACTTACCCCGTATGCACTGGGGCTGGTCAGAAGCCTGGCAACAGGGTTGCACCATTCAGGTAACGTGGATGTGAGAGGTGGCCCAGTGTGGGTTAGGAGAGGCTTTAGATATCTGTGAGGTTTGTTAAAGGATATTTGCCACAGAGATACTGGTACCAACATGCTGCTCTATTACTCTAAGAAATTTCATTTTAAAACACAAGAAAATAATCTACTGAATGGAAATATGGAAANCCAATTACTGCAAACATTGACTGTCATCAGTCTTGTCTAATGTTTTTCAGTAACGGGAAAAAACAACCTAAAAAGTCCTCCAAAAAACCCCCAAACTATATGATGCTCAAAACCTGTCTTGAAAGGGTAGCAGAATGGCTGAAAGGAATGTCATGGGATAGATAATGCAGCAGAAGCTGAAACACAGGAAGTGTATACTAGATTCTCCTGTTTAAATTGCATAAGAAATCACACTTTGAGCAAGACATAGAAGAGTAAACAGGACAATTTAAGATGTCATTCTGTCAGTTAATTTATATAAGAACAGTAGTGAATGTTTTCTTAAACACATATTCAGCCTTTTGGAAAATCAATGCATTTCTTCAACAGACAAAATGTATTTCATCAAGTTCATTTATCGCTGGGAGTGTACGTAAGCTGTTCTCTGTAATACTTTATCTTCAGCATTCAATGCATTTCTTTTACACTTCATACATCAACGGTTCTTTATACAAAACTATGTAAGTTAGGAACACTCTTTATGCTATTGTCTCATAACTGTCTTGCCAATCTTTTCATCCAGAAGTGCTTTATTGAGATAAAAGAAAAACCTGCTCATCTTGAGCAATTACATAATCTGCGTATCTGTCAATAACAGCTCTCCCATGAGTCCTTCAAGTTGACTTATCTTCTCTGCTGCTTTTACTCGCAAAGTAATTTTCAGTGTACTTTGGGAAGCAGATCTGTCAGCTATTTTTGCTGCTAGGGAAAATTTACTTTATTGATGTGTCATCCCAGTTTCTCTCCCCTGCTCCTTGCTTTCTCGCTTGTGCCATCTTCCCCAATCTTTCTCCCTGTCTCCTTAAAGAAGAAAGGAACAGATGTAACACTGAGTGGTGATTCAAGTTCTGCAGCAATATTGTAGAAATACTGAGGAAGGAACACTGGGTCTTGGGCCTATCCACACCAGTGCCTCCTTTTCTTTCATTGCTGGCTGTTTATGGTATCACTGCTTTACACACAAAGTACTAATTCTTTATCCTGAAGAAATGTAAAATATGTTTCTGATCTCAGTTAAAAATTTAAAGGATAAATAACTTGCTCTGTCTTGTACACTACAGACATGGAAATTGTTCTATTGTGGTGTTTGTGTGTGTGTGTTTTTGGTATTTATTTTTAAAAGTTAAGCTGCATCTGTCAGAAGATTGGGTGATTTCTTTGCCCAAGGTCATATACTGAGTTAGTGTGAAAAATCGAGTTTGCTTCAGAAAAGATGGTGACATTGTAATATAAAGTCTTATCAGAACCATGATCAAGGTGAGAATCTCAAGAGATCAAATTGTGTAGGGCAAGTTTAGATTTGTCTCATTTCTGTTAGAGTAAAATCAAACCAAACAATCTTTTTTTGATCCATTCCCAATTTTATCTCAAACTTCCAAACTGCCAGGCTGGAAAGAGCTATTATTAAAAAACAAAGTATGAAAGCCATTAATTAGAGTTGCTCTGTTTTCAGCACTTCAGAAAAACCTAATTAAAAGGCCAAAAATGGAAGTGCAAGCCTAATTCAAGGTTTTTAATCTTTGGAAATATTTGCTTTGTTATTACAAACAATTTGAAGTGTTTGAACTGAGTTGTCAGACTGAGCATGAAAAATACAGGCTTGTAATGGAAGTTGTATTTGATGATACTCAGTTCTGTCTGCTCTGTTCTTTCATTCTCTTCCAGGATGAGTATTACTCTACTTTTCTTAATCTGATGATGTCTGATCTAGGCCTTACTTGTTAGCAGCCTTATGACTTCCTAATGAGCTTTTATCCCACTGTGTGAAAATGAGTCCTGTTTTTGCCCATGCTTGCACAGAGCCTTGATGACACAGAGTAGCAGGGGCTGTGTGCTGAAGCACAGAATCTACCCAGCCACCAGAGTAATCTTCAGTCCTCTAAGCCACTACTGCTTTTAGCATAAACTTTTTTTTGGTGTGTTTAACTGGCTCGTGTTTCTGTATGTGGATATTCTGAAGCTGAGTGATTACTTCATTTTGCAACAGGTTCTCTAAATCCCCTTCCTTTTGCATATGCTCTGACACATTTATTGTGTATTGTCCGTGCTTCTGCTCTGAAGCCTCTTGAGATGCAGTTTAAAGTGAATGCGATTTTCTTGTGCTTGTTGTGACGATACTGTAATAAATTATTTATCTTTTTTCCTTATTTAACTAGCTATTATTCAGCCCACTCAAGGAACCTAAATTGCACTGGCCTATTTTTCATTGTTTAAATAACCTATGCCATAAATGTTTCCTCTTTATTGTTGACACAGTTGCTTTATAGTATTACAGACATAATCACATCGTTTAGGGAAGCATAAAAGAGGAAGAAAAATCCATGTGCAATGCTGGCATTTCAAAAGAATATCAGACGTGGGTCTACAGCATTTCAAGGCTGGCAAGAAGTCTTATCACACTCCAGCTGCTCTGGTTGTATCTCCAGGGAGATGTAATTTAAATAGTGTAATAGAAAAAGGTAGATTTTGCACTAAGGCTGCTTTAAAAATTGGAAGAAACTAAGTGCAAACCTCTTGGCATAACTTGTAATTACAGTCGGACCAAATTCTTGCCTGCCCAGTTCAGGGATAGGGAGAAGATGGGGAAACGCTGCTTTGCACTTCAGCCCTCCCTGGGCAGAACAGCCCACCTGCACGTCTCTCGTACGGCTGCCTGTGTTAAAGAACGTTATTAATATTGTAAAGGTGGCAACTCCCCGTTGTGAAACCGGATTAAGGATGCCAGTACAGGCATGTGTATAGAATTTTAATCCATATATGGATTAAAAGTAGGAATGTTACCATGCCCTACTTTTATAATCAAATACCCATTTTCCTATTGATCTCCAGGCTTTTGCTCTCAGTTCACATGCCCAGAGATTTTTATCCTGGTTTACCTGATTGCTGTTTGACCATCCCTTTTCCCAGGCAGTTTCAGGCTTGCCAGGCACAGTTCCTCTCCCTTTCTGTCTCACTTATACCAGGCTCAATATCTAAATGTGTTTCCTCATTCCTGGTTCAGCTTCTGTCTATTCTCAGTTTGACTGATCTGATGTCATCTTTGCTCTAAGTGCAATGTATTTACAAATAATCTCATGAGAATTTAGCAGGAATCAAACCATGGAATTGTGATTTTTTTTTTTTTTTAAACATTGTCTGAAACAAATGTCTGTTATGGAAATCTTCATCCTGTATAGCTCCTGCCTCACAAATATACATGTAACCTGAAAGAGCATTTTCAAGTGAGACGTCTCAGGTAAATCTGAGGAGAAACACTACTGCCATTGCAGCCATACTGCAGAATATTTAGGTTTTCCATTAGACAGAAAAATCTGAGATGTAAAAAAATTTTTGACTTTATATTAGGATGAAAAATCAGAACCTAAAAATTGCTGTGACCACACTTCATTAAATGGACATTTCTGTGAAATTTTGAGAATGTTGGCAAAAAACACTATCATTTTGATAAAATAGCATTAGCATGTTCAAAAGGGGAAAGATACTCTGGCAGAAATGTTGTGGCTGTTTTGACTCAGACTTTAGAGGTTTACTTTCCTTTTGCTGGAGGAGCAGAATCCTAGTCCAACTGTGACTCTGCTATGAAAAATATCATAGTAAGAGAGAAATAACTTGTTTAAGGGGGAGGGGGGAACTCCCCCCCCCCATAAACCAACCATGACAACAAAAAAATCCAAACCCAAGCACCCCACCCACCCCCTCAACAGCAGAAGATGTGGTCCCAGGTGGAAATACATGTGGCAGCTCTGTAAAGCCCTGCTTTTGGCCTCAAAAATGGTTTGCCTTTTGCCTCATCGCATAAAGGGGGCTCTGTAACTGAAGGCAATCCCATCCTCCTCAAAGGCAAATGTGCTCACACTGTATTTACTATTAAAAAGACCCAAAGTACAGGAATTTTTGTGATACTAATCAAAATGACAAAGAGCAATTTTTCCAGAGCATGTTTTCTTGCATCAAACTGCTATAAATGCACATTTGTTACATATGTCATGTGATATTCTGCTGTTAGGTGCTATATTTCTGCAGGCACGAGTATCCAGAAGTTAATGTCACCACTCCCCAAATCCATCCTTTGTGCAATGCTTTTAAGATTTCTTGAGATTTGCAGCCTTTTATTTTAGTGTCCTTTTTGTGAACATTTTGGAGTCTCAATTTATAGATTACTTATGAGTTTTTAATATTATTTTTTGCTGTGTTTATGAAGAAATATACTTAAGAAAGGTATGAAAGCAAAGATGTCACTTCTATTTTTTCAATCTATTTTCTGTAATAAGGAGAATTCACGTTTTGCTCTTTGTTAGAGTTTAGTTTGTGTTATTTTTTTAAAGCATGATTTGGTATAAGTAACATGTTAGCGTAAAGAGCAAAGATTTCCATTTTGGTAGTGTTTTGAGTGGGAGCAGGCAAACCATGGAACTTTTTTCTGTTGGAGTTGTGCACGTGCCTGACTCCTGCTAACAGCTGACTGAGATTATTTGGGTGCTGCAGAGCACAGCTTGGGTGTGTGACCGAGCTGGGGAGGCACAGAGACATCGCCAGCTCTGCAGTGCATGTACAGCAGATTACAGTGACCCAAAGAGGGAGAGATGTTTTAGAGGGAGCTCTCCTCCTGGCTCTTGCAAGAGAGGATGCTGTACATGCTCTCATGTACCATGGAAGTTTTAGAGGACGGGGAGTTATCAGTATAGACTGCTTGAAAAATTGGGCAATGGTTATGTTAGATTTAATTGTTAGAATAACAGATGTGTGTCTGAAAAGTCTGTGAGATCTACGGTAATTTAACGTGTAAAGATAAATTAATCTGCGCTGTGGAGAAAGCTGAGAAGGAATCATTAAATCTGGTATAAATTGTATTTTAATTTTAACTTGTAGTTGTTACTAGCAAATCCTGCTCTAGTTCTTTGTGACTTTTTAAAAGCTTTTCAAGGAGCAGTTTAAAAAAACTTTAAAAGTCCTGCTACTGTTTTAACTTAAAATACTAAACAATTGATAAAAGGAATAATACTGTAGCCCTCCAAAATCAAATCATGGCATCTTTTTTTTTAAGATTCATTCTCTGTCTTTGTCTTTCTCATGTCTGAAAGAAGGGAGAGTAATGAAAATCAGTATTAATAAAATCTGGTTCAATGTGTCTGTACAGGAAAATCTGTCTGACTTAAATTCCAGACCCAGATGTAATGTCAGACCCTAAGAATTAACTCTGGCTTTTTTTGCAGAATATGGCTAAAAATTTGCTGCTTTCAACTTTGAAACTGGAAGCATTGCAGAGATGTGGGCAAAATGGAGGAAGTTAGTAGAACTGATCTTAGTCACATCTTTTTATATACAAGTACCTGCTGACTGAGAAGTGGCTTGTTCTCTTATATGTGCTGAGTAAAATGTCTGGGGTATTTGTAGACCAGAGTCTTAGTGGAGAGCTCCCTCAGGCAGAGCAGAAAATTGAGACACATTTCTCAAGTTATTTGAAGTCTATTATACCCTGATTATAACGCCTCCATGTAAGTAAAAATCAGAGACCTAAATGGAAACCTGCTTATATAATTGATGAGTGGTAATGCAGCTACTCTTGAAAATAGGATAGAGCATGCAAAGGATGGAAGAATACCCATATAAGATTCAAAAAGAATATATGAAGAGACAAAGTAACATTAGAAAGAGGTTTGGAAGATGCAGACTATGTGAGGCAGATAAAGAGTAGAAGAAAAACCTTCCCTGCCATCAGTTGTATAGTAACAAGAAAATGACACTTCATCTGACAAAAAACCACCAACCATCCCTCAAAATAGCCTCCCAACCCTCCCCAAGCAAAACAACCACTACTGCCACCAAAATCAAAACCCCCAAAAAATGAAAAACGCCAAAAAACTTAGAACCAACTAAACAGCACCACCAGAGATGCATAAGCCAGCTGCACACACAATGAAGAGCCAAGACTATTGTACTAACTCCATCAGCCATGCATGTGACTTTTCTGAAAAATATGTGATTTTAAGTTGATATCATTGATATCCCCTATCTTGAGACACCTTACAGCAGGATATCTGGCAGACATCTAACCTGCCAGTCTTACTTTTTCATCAGTAAAGAGAAATGGCCAAACCCAAGACCATTAACTCCAGTACTGCAGGATAAGACTAATTGGAATGAATTGAGATTAGGATGAGTTTCTTCCCTTTATTGACTGTGAAAGAGTCTAAACAACTAAATTAGACTTAGATGCCTAATAGTTAAGTACCTAAAACTTGGTGAAATGAATCTCACTTCAGGACATGAGAATAGAGTGTTCCTAAGGCAAAATATAAGAAATCAAACACAATGTCCTCCATACCAAGGAATATAGGAGTGTGTGAAAGGCATCCATTTTTATAATTAGAAAACACTACATTAAATAAATCTAGAAGAAAAAGAAAGATAAAAAGCATATAGATTTCTGTGTAATAAATATGGCACCAAATCCAGCAAAAACTTCAAAATTGTTAAGTTTGTGAAAACCTAAGTGAACATGGGATTCATAAAAAGAAATTTGACCACAGAAGACTGAAAAAGATTTCCTGGCATGTTTTAAGGCATAGAAATTGATCAGGATATTGCAAAACTGCTCCACCCGTGGCTTGGCAATAGGGTTTCTTTTCCTTCAGAAAAGGAACTTCGGCATATGGTGCATTTAATATGATTACAGAACTGGAGATACATTGGTATGAGTAAGCTAAATTATTGCATTAGAAAGGATGAACACTCTTGTGACCTGGCTGTGCACAGACCCTTAAAGCTTTAGGAAGTCTTTGGTGCCAGCTGTCTCAGGTGAGATCACTTTGAAGCTCTTCACTTGAAGTGCAGCTTTTGTATAAAACACTTGAACCCTGGTGCTGGCAGAGGGAGCTAATTTAGAAGCACAGGCAAGTTAGCAGGGGTTTCTGCACTCGGTGTGGATGATTGTTTCAGGAGATTGTCCTTGGCATCACCATCTGGCACAGAAGTATTCCAGAAAACAGATGTGGGAAGAATGAGTACTGGCAGCAGTTACACCCCTTGCTAATGGCAGTTTAATACCAGTGGCACCACAATTCAAATCATTTGCAGGATGCAGGGAGAATAAACCTTAAAAACTAAATGCAGTGAAGTGTAAGTACAAACTGTTTTTGATCAAGTGAATTACTTCAGTATCACGGAAGAGGAGAGAGAAGGTCTGATTCAAATAAAGTGAAAGCTTTCAGAAACCTTTCATCAATAAATTATATCAGGTACAATGAATCTGCACCAAGACAGCTCCTGAGGATAGTAATGGTTGTACTGTCTCTACTCTGTAACAGGAGAACCTCAGGACCAGGAGGATGGTGGAAGTAGACGGTGACAAGAGACTAATGTGAACAAGAGTTTGCAAACAAATGGGCATGATTCTGCTCAAGCTAAAATACTGCAGTGAAAGCAAGGGAAGAAAATGGCTGTTGGAACTTTGTGAGCAACAGCTGGAGTAATAGTCTTGCTATGGGCCACTGGTGATGCAGATGGAGAGCTAAACCCAATGCACCAAAATCATGTTCAAATAGAAAAATAATTATTTGGCATTTTTTCAGGAAGTCAGATGAGCTATTTAATCAAACAAATGAGATATAGCAGCACAATTATAGTTAAAATAGTTCACAGATCTGTGGAGATGGTTTTTGAGAACTCTCCAGGTTCTGCATTGCCAAGAGTCGAAGGATGCTGTCACAGTTTTAAAGGTACAACTTAAAAGGGAAATACAATCCTTTATGAGAAAAATCCTGTAAAGAACTTATTTTCTTGCAGAATTTAGTAGAAGGATGAGCTACAAACACAGAAGAAGGCTTGGAGGAACGATGTCTCTTTTATTCTGATGCTTGCTTGTTTTTGTAAAGATACTAAAAAAAACAGAAATAAAAGTGGTAATTCACTATATCTTTTAGAAAAGAAAATCTGTATAAAGACAATAGAATCTCTCTTCCTTTATCAGAAGATCATGGGATAAAGAATAAAAAGGGAGATTGGTGTCATGTCAGAAGGGAACAGTAGCTCCAAGGAAAATGGAAATTCTGAAAAAGCTTTTTGAGGACTGTTTGGTACAGCAGTGAGGATAGACTGGAGTGCTATTCTCTTGGTCCAGTATGAGTGTACAAACAGAACTTGTAATCAGGGATATATGTCTCCCTGTAGAATGTAAAAGCAGGATACCAACACGACCTGTGTTGTGTGAAACCCTTGAGTAAGCTGGCAGCAACTGCATACCATACAATGTAGTCATGGAAATACAACGTTGCTTTTTTGTGTGATTGTGAGAAACCATGCTCATTCCACACATGGAAGTAGATTCAAAAGCTGTGTGGCAAGATCAGGACATGATTTAGCATTTTGCAGAAGTGTATTCCACTCAGCAGCATGTTGTACTTCTGATCAGATTGGTAATGAGTAAGAGGTGCTGGGACTGGCTTAAAAAAAGCAGTCTTTACATCTGCCTGTGCTGAGCTGAGCTGCTGAGAGCAGGACAACCTTTGTAAAGTCTTGCTAATACAAAGCCTGTTTAGTTTAATAGATCCTCTGAAAACTCTACTTCTGTGAGCAGATTGATCCAAAGATTGTGTTCAGATTCTCCAGCAGCTTTTTCCAATGTGTAGCCCATGTAATAGACACAATTAGCTAGCTGGATGAAGTTGGCGATCTCTAATAGGTTTGTGAAGAAAGCACATTAAGAAGTGGAGGGCTCAGTGTTGAAGATGTGAAGACACATTGCCGAGGAATAGGTTCTGCTGTAATCCAAAGAAAGCAGCCTTCTGGCACGCCTGATCTTTGCTGTTGTAAGGATATTTTAATACAGAGAGAGACCAGCTAGAAAGCCCTCACAAAATAATGTTCCCTAAGAGGTATGCAAATTCTAGTGCAAAGAACAGTTGAGCATAATTAATTATGGCACATAGTTAAGAAAAAAACAGATTACTGAACGTGGAAAGAAATACGACATATTTATCCTAATATTAGTTAAAGTACTCTGGTTTACCTATTCAGAATTTTAGTTTATGAACAGTGCCAGATTAAAATAACAGAACAGAGGACACATATTAAGATATCAAACGGCCTTTTAAACAGCAGAGCAGCTTCTCAAACATAAATCAGAAAGAGGAAAAGCAAATGCTAGATCTCCAGCTGGGATGGCTCATCTCCCTGCTCCTGTCACTGCACTAGTCTGGAGCAGGACAACTGTCTTGGCATGAGAGGCTTTCCTGGGAGCCTGTGGATGCTGGCAAACTGTGAGTGGGGAGAGCGAGCTGTGATAGGCAAAGCTGGAGAGACATGGGGCAGGACGTGGGCGGGAACAAGACAGATTTTTTGCAAGTGTGACAAGTGACTTCTGTGGTTGGCATCTTTCCCTTCTCTTTCGCCAGTACAGTGCCCACATGCACCGGTGCTGCCCCTGACACAAATACAGACAGTGACAGAGGTGGGGAAAAGTACAGAGCAGCATGAATGAGCGTGTCTGTGTTTTATTAGAGACGGAGAGGTCACTTACTGGGGTTTCAGTCATGGGCTGCTCATCATACAAAAGCCAGCAATATTGTGCATGAGCAGGTGTAGCTATTCTATGAACATGATTTGGTTAAGAAATACATTTATCGAGATCATTGTTTTTATCTTTCTTTCCCATCTCTGACAACTCCTGTGCTAAACTGCTAATCCAGATCTGATACCAAAACTGTTTGCCACTCAGATTTCACTCTAGTCACTTTTTTTTTTTTTTTTTTTTTTTTTTTTTTTTTTTTTTTGATGGGGGTATGGTCAAATTATTGGTTGGTAGCTGCTGCTGGATTGGATGATGACAACATTTAGATAGCTAAACCCATCGATCTGTTTTTCCCATGAGAGACCATAAGAAGGAATTTGGTCACTTGAAGACACGTGACACCTCAGAGTTCTTACAGAATTTGTTGTTTGTAGAGGGGATGAATTTTGAGCAGTGCAGCACATTTACGTAGCTCTGCAGTCTGCTATGGAAGGGAAGTGAAGCATGGTCCTTTTTCTCTGGGGCTGCAGCTTTCAGGATTTGTGTTAGCTGCCTTGTTGGCTTTGGTTTCCCAAAATGCTTATGACTAGGACCTGTCAGATACCAAAACGACTTCTAAGCCTGTGAGAGGAGCATGGATAGCCTGATCCTATAAACAACTGATCTGCAATGGTGTGGCCAGAGGTAACTCAGTAACAACCCGAGCACTCTAGGGCAGGGAACAGAAGATCAAGTGAAGAACTGAAATCTTGTTGGGACCAAGTGGAAGAGCTTTGAGCAGCTCCAGCTCTGACGTGCCTCCAGCTTTCTATATGAGCTAAAGCAGTGGATGAGACTCACTGTGTGTGAACTGCAAAAGTCCTGTGAGGTGTTTGGAAGTGAAAATCCAAATACAATATACATTGATTTGTGCTTCAAACTGAGGTTGTGTCAGTTTTGTGTGTTCTAAGGGCAGAATTGTTCATGGGGAGCTGTAATAAGTGCTTGTCCAGAGCTTCACCATTAAGACTCCCAGGTAAGGCATTCCTTGGCATATCCACCAGTGACTCGGGTCATGGAGTCCTCCAAGCTCCTGCCAAAATTAGGTGCAGCAGTGCCAGAGACACCTGACTTAGCAAGGCTTTCCACTGCTCTGGTATGGCCCACTACATCTGGATTTGTCTTGTTAATTAATAATCCAAACTGAAGGTCACTTATTATGTGTTAGGAGAATGATAACTCCTAATAATTTTTATAATCAAAATCCACGATGGCACCTTAAAGAAAAGGCAAAAACCCCCAAACATACCACCTCTCTCCACCCCAAAATAGAAACTTCAGCCTCCCAAAAAACCTGTATAAAGTGTGGAAACTTAAAACACATTGCAAAACTCACTGGGTGTCTTAGCAGTAGCAGTCATATTTTTGAGTATTTAATGATTTTTATGTAACACTGCAGTATAGAAATTACTGGCATCAAGGTACATAGAAGATGCAGAGCTTGCAGTGCTGTCCCTGGAAATGAGCTGTCTGGAAAGTTCAAGTCAAATTCTTAAAACAAAAAGAAAACAAAAAGGAGAAGAGTAACGGCTCAAATAAATGTTTTGGTTTTGTCAAAACTGGAAATTGCTACTATCCCTCAATAGAAATTATTTAAATTTTCAAGAAATTAAATTAATCCAGGCCATAAAATAAATCTGTGATAAAAGATGCAAGATGTTTTAACAGTGACTGATCAGTGGTAAATGCTCTTAAGAGAAGTAATGAGATCTTCATTGTTGGTATTTTCTGATCAGGAATGGATACCTTCCTGACACCTGGTATCCTTTAGTATGCACTAATTTCTGAAATCAATACAGATGAACCTAAAGTGTCTCTGACAGCCAGGAGTTCAGACTTGATAATGTAAAAGACCATGTGCAGCCTAAAATTTAGGCTTTATTAATTTAATTAGTTAACACATTTAGAAGCTATTCATCACTAGGAAAGTCATCGAAGTACTTGTTCATGTTAATTCCCTCTGCAAAATTAGTTGGATTATTATCTCGGGAAATATTCAATCTTAAATTTACTTTTTGTGTTCCTAGTTGTCCTGAGTTATTTCTGTGTGACTACACTTGCTAAACTTTATCTACTTACTTAGCTCTGCTTCATTTATCTTGCTAGCGTTCTGTTTTGGAGCACATCATCTAAGCTCCTCTTTGTTCTCCAGCAGTGGACTAAGTTTGTCATTGTCTTTGTCTGTGAACCTGTAGTTCTTCAATGAGTGTTACAATACTGTATTGGCTTTGTACTCAGTTATAATTATTGGCTTGAAGTTTGTCAACAAAGCAACACTTAACTCATTTAGCATATTGAGGAAAATTGTGCAATGTATTTAGACTTGAAGTATTTTTTTGTTGTTGTTGTTGAACTCCTATCTCTAACATACAAGAATATAATTACAGTACTGGACTACTCTCTCTTATTCTGGGAAAAAATCTCCAAATTGCATTGCAGATCTTGTGGCAATTGACACCAGTTCAAAGATTCCTCTATTTCTGCAGAACTGTTGTTAGCAGGCTGTAGCAAGTTGTATTGGGAAAGCACTCTCCCAGCCAGAACACGATTAGTGATAAACAGCTTTCAGAGGCGCAAATGTTTATTTTATTGCAGGTGTTGCACAAAATAGGTGTCCCTGGCAATAGATACTTCAGTACTGTCACAGAGGCTGTCTTAAAGCTCAGTTAAGTAGACTCAATCTCCACGAACATCATGATGATGAATGTTTCACGGGTGGACAGCAGTAAAATTACCAGGTAGGGGCAGTATCTACAGTAAATAGTTTTGTGTGCGGCCATATATTGCCCTGGATAGCTGGGACCATCCCCTTTCCATGCCATGTCTTTCTTCACTCCTGTGCTATCCAGTTCCTATCCTAGTGTTTTACACAGTCTCTGCTTCTCCTGGACAAGGACTGCTTTTCCCTCCTTTCTGCCTGGGCAGTGGTGCTACTTCCTCTGCTCCCCCAGGAGCCAGAGCAAACCTGAGTGTCATCAGCTGTGGATGTCTGGATCTAGGAATGCAGCAGTGAAGGAGAGAGCTGTGCTGGGGCAGGGCATTCCCAGTGCCTCTGCCTGTGACAATTTCTCTCGCAGGGGAGAGAAAATTCTCATCTTCTCATCTTCTGGGGAGTTAAGTGAACTCCAACACAGAGATACGGGGTATGGTCTCCAGAAATCGGATCAGCTTTTTGTCCAGAAGGCTTAATAGTGTGGCAGTAGCTGGTACCTAGTGTGTGAGTAATCATTTGTGGGTGTCATTGTCATGAAAGATCTAAATGAAGTTGCCTCTCCGTAGTTATACTTCCTCAGCCCACAAAAATACCCTGGAGGGTCAGTTTCCTTTCATTCTTTTGGATCAGTGGCATTGCCATGATCTAGATAAGCGATTGACACCTTTACTAAAAATATATCTTTTTCACTCTGTAGCTAATTGTTTTCCAGAGCACCACTGGCGCAGCTCCCTCCGCTGTTTTTGGCATATACACATCTAGATAGTAGAGAAGAGCTCTCTTGCCTACAGTCTAGAGGTGTATATGCCAAATAATTCAGGAAGTCCGGCCGTTCCAAATTATTAGTTTATGTATCTGTGCATAATGGTGGGTGTTATTCCAGATTCTTTCATAGTAGTTCTTGATCTACCCCCAGGAAAGCTCTGTTTGATCAGTGAGGGATTTGAACTAAATTTCTGCAAGGCATTAAATTAACATTTATAACAGAAATATCTTTGATTTCTCAGTTGAAAATATTTCTGGGTTTAGATGCCTGACACTTCAATGAAAAGTCAGAATTTTTCAAAGGGATTTTTCATTCGGTTGAAAGGTGATTTTTCAGTTGAAAAAAATTTGACCCTCACATTTAAGAAAAATACACCTTTGCCTGACTTAGGACAGAAGTTTGTAAGTATTTTAGATTGAGGATGGCTATGTATGTCTGACCTCAGTACTAAACAAAGTCTTTGAACCACTTTTGATAGAAAAGGGTAATTCAAGGACATGGAGTTACATGGAAAATTGGATAAAATGCAATGTGTTTTTTAACAAAAGACAGTTGTGTCAGATTAGACTGGTATCTGTCTTTGATAAGATAACTGTTTAGCTAGATAAGGTTGAAGTAGCAAATCAAATATATATATGTAGTTTTAAGTAACGCACATAAGGTACGTTGCCTCACGGGACATTATTATTTGAGAGAGACAAAAGGGAATAGTGTGCATTTGAAGACAGATAAGAAATTAATTTCCTGTTTAGCCAGCTTGGGTCATCTTAGAAAGGGCATTTAGGAAGGGAGAGAGGCTATATGGGGTGTGCCTCAGGCCCAGATCTTGGGAACGGAGAACTTTGAATCTGGTGGTGTTGCATAGCTGTGTTTTGCTGTGTTTGTGAATATCAGTGACTATAAAATATGTTATGCCCTCTCTGTATCATTCCCTCCTTGATTTTCTTATTTCTAGTTGTTTCTCTCAATACCACTCTGATTGGCACTTAGAGTAAAGCACTTTGACATATGAGAGGTGCCTGAGACGTGCTTGTTTCCTCTCCTGTCACTCTGGGGCACTGAGGTATTGTCCTGTGAACCTTCTCAGGTGAGAAAACTGAAAGGAGCCTGTGACACATGAAGTGAAAGGAATTTAAGACGCAGAAAGGTTTAATAGCAGAGCATTCTTTTGACCTCACAGTTCTGACAAAGAAACTCTTAAAATATTATATTGAGAGGCAAGCAGATGATTCTTTTATCCTGCAAGAAAAGATGACAGCAGATTATCTTTTCTGGGTGCAGTAACATTGTCTGGATGGTTAAATCAGGCTTTTGTGTTTGTGTAAAGATGAGATGGAATTTGGAATAGACCTATCATCATTTTCAGATTCTGTGTGTCAGGTAGTTTTATTTGCCTGCATCTCAGTTCTGTCACTGAGGAAACTGAGAGAACTCATTCAATCTTTGGCCATAACCTGCTGAGCTATATTCACTTCAAGTTCTGTTCCTAGCATCAGCAATGTACAGAAAATACTCTGCAGTTTCCTTGAGGAATTAAGACTGGCAGGTCCCTGCTCCCAGGTAGTATCTGTGCCTCTGCAGTATCAAGTAATTCTGGTTTACTCAATATTGCACAGTCCATACCTGCAGGGTTTCACTTTCACTTAAGGCACAGTTGATCCCTCTTTGTGTTGGTGTGGTATCACTGTGGGGTGGCCTAGCAAAGGGCAGAAAATTCAAATACACTATACCAGTTCTAACATTATTTTAATTTTCCTATTGGCAATGTAATGCTACCTAAAAGCTATTTGAACTCATATAAACACTTCAGTCTGAATACTTTTTCTTTAACCAAAGGATGATTGTTTTGGAATACATTTGTGATTCACTTTCCTCCCTCCTCCAGTTCTGGACCTGCCCTAATGATCTTTGTCTTGGAGATGCCAAGATAAACTATTGTACATGTGCCTTTGTGCTTACACCATGAAAATTAGTGTGAACTTGGAGGAGTTGGGAGATAGTAATAGGGGACAAAGAACAGCATAATTGGATGAATTTTGCACTTGGGTGTCTGTCAAGCTAGATGAAGGGGTTGGGAGAGGAGGTTCATCAACTTGTCATATTCAATTCAGTCCTGATGTTTGGATGGAGAGTTGGGAGGTGAGCAAAGCCTGCAATGGGAAGGTGGATAGAAAATGTAGTAACATGTGCACTGATCACTCAGACATAAGCAAAATAGTTTTGAAGGAAAAAACAGGCTTTTGTGAATAAACATTGGTTTGTACCATAGTGTACGCTGCATGCTGAATGAAAATAGTAGAGATATTTTCTAACTTTTGGAGCTGAAACACTGCAGCTTTAGAAGAAGAGCAAAACCTTTTGGTGTGCTGCTGTTATTAAGAGTGAGATCTTGCTAAGGGGTTCTTGTCTTATCTCCTAGATTTCAGACTTGGTGGTGATGTGTCATTCTGAATCCCAGGGGTTTCATGTACACAGTATGTCCTCCCTCTTTTTTTCTTCTTCCTTTTGACTCTTTCTTGTCTTTTTCCCTGGCTTTTCTGCTTGACATAATTTTCAAAGATAAGTCCCACCCCATCATTCATCTCTCGCTCAGGATTAAGAATTGTCCTTCTACCTCTGTTTGTCAGCATCTTAACACATTATCTACTTATTAAATTTTCCAGACAGCATTTTCTTTGTGTTGCCCCTCACACTTCCATTGAGTTTTCTTAGAAAAATACTTCAGAAAAGCTTTAACTAGTTCAAGTTCCTTAAAATATTATACTGTCTGATAGAGAGAGGTATAGAAAGAAATTATCTGTATCTCTTTATGGTATTGTATCTTGCAGGTTGCTGTCCTGTAGGGTGTGGGAAAACTTTGGGTTTTGTGCAGTGTCAAATATAGCAGAGCCTATAGTTTGTTACTGATTGTTCTGAAAAAAATTGTATAGAAATAAAAAGAAAGAAACCAGATGATTTTTCATTAATATTGTGCAGGAGTTTTCTATCATGATGTTTATACACACATTCTCCATCATACCTCACCCCCCAATATTAAATATAAAAAGAGATTTACAATTAAAATGGTGCCTTACTCATGATTTTACATTGTTTAGTTAAAGACCAAAATTAAAACTAGAAAAAGTAAAACTCCAAACCCTAAGAAATAATAAGCAAGATGTTTTGGTTGGTTTTCATTCTGTTGTCTTTCAGAACCCTTTTACCCAGTGCAGGAGTGATTTCCTCAAAATGAGTTTCTCTTTGGCTTTTGGGCATTAATGTGCCACTTTTCTTTCTGCTACTGAATATTATCTGATCCTGAAAGTGACTACAGTTGAATTAATGTTCCTGTCAATCACAGCTGCTTATCTGAGTCTTATTGGGACTGAAATTGAAAATTCCTTAATAGTGTGGTGTTGGAGCTTAGGTATTTTCTCACAGTGGCCAAATCACGCTGCCTCCCTCCTTGCCCCCCTGCATGCATCACACCTGTGACCAGCTGCAGTGGGTATAGTCTCGTGCCAAGTCTTGGGCTGAATCTGTGCATTTCACCTGTGAAATGCGGGGGATGCAATGGCCGAAGGAGGTGTTCGCTGGGATTAGGAATCAGCCAAATTCCTCAGCTTTTCTTTTGCCCTGCAGCAATGCTGCTGGTGCAGCAGTTGCTGGAAGGCGAAGCCATTGCTACACTGTAATACAGGAAAGAAGATCCTGACCCAGTCTACTCATCCTCTTTTCCCAGGTTTTGCAGGATACTGCTTGCTTCCCCTCTACCTGCACAGCTCCCAGGAGATGTTAGAATAACGTAATGTCCAGATATCTGTCCTCAAATTAACAACTCAAATTAATAATTAATAATTTTGTTTGCTGGCAAGGGCTGTGTTTACAAGGACCGTACGACTTTACATCATGAGCAAAATTTAATGAAAATCATGCTGGGGAAAAAAACAGAAGAAAGCATTAAAGGGTTTTTATAAAGTTGTAGTAGGAAATAAAGCTTTAGAAAAGACACTAAACCAACATGCAATTTTGAAGTATTGAGAAAGAACTCAACACACTAAACCCACAAGTTTCCTTGTAATCTGTATGAGGGAGCTGTGTAAAGGCATGATTAATTTTAATAGTTTTAAGATTTAATCTGTGTTTATGCATGGCATAATTTTAAGTCTAATTTTTGTCCAACTAAAGCATTGATTTCTCCTTCTTCAGAGAACTCATAAAACAAAGATAAAAGATCCTTTTTGCAACTTGTTTCATGTACCTTGTCTTTTATATTTGATATAACTAGGTTGTTTCACATACTTTGTGGAAAATTTAGTTTAAATTGATGAAGCATAGCATAAGACAAAGCAGTCATGTGACTTCTAGCACAGCACAGTTTTGGTGTTTAGAAGTCTTGGGAAGTTATCAAAAGGGCAAGATTCAAAAATTGGAACCAGGGGGAAGCAGTTTCCCTCAGACAGATTTTCATACTCCTTTCCCTGTTTACATTTCTGAGTAAGTGTTCTCAGGTTTTGATTCCACTGAACTAATGTAACTATTCATGTGAAACAGTTTGCAAAACAGGTATAAGTTGTTTGGCTTGTTTCAAAAAAACTTTTGGAGTCCTATCCACATTAGAGTTCTTGATGAAGACAAAGCATGCTGATGGGTATTGGAGCACACTGAATCCCATTAGCCTACTTGTATGTGTGTACAGATGAATCTATTCACACCAGGAGCCAGTGTGAAACAGATGTTACCTTTGAAAAATTGATTTGTTCATAGAGTTTATTTATTCTGTTTGTGCTATTAAACTTTGGCATCTCTCCAAAGAAATGCAAGAATGCTCAGACTTTTTGCTGTGTTTTGCTCCTTAATTTGTTAGCTTTGGGCACATTTATATTCAGGGCTGTACCACTGAAACTTAAATCAGGTAATTCAATCATAAATTAGGTACATTGAGTGTCTAGTGCACTAAAGGTGTCCACTCAAGGTTTTGCTTGACTTTAAGTCTGTTTTAAAATATCTCTATGGAGCCAGCATGACTTTGAATAAAGCTTGGGTGTAAGTTCTCCACCTGCTTAATGGGCTAATGCTGAGAACAGGGGAGGAGAGATTTTTCACAAGTAACATTAGCAGACCGGGAGTCACATAAACCAAACTGCCAGATGAAAATAGCAAGCTCATGCAACACAGTCCTGCAAAGATAGATTTCTTCCCTTCCCCCTCATCCTGTCTAGCCAGTGTGACTGAGCAGGACTTTGTTCTGAAACAGGAATACCCTGTGCCACTGCCTGGGCTGCAGACATCTCTTTTAAAAATAGAAAAGGAAGTAACTAATTTTTGTGATCCGAAGGGAAACAAATGTGGTGGTAGTTACACAATAATATAAAAAATGTTAATGGATACTTATGTGTAGTTATGATATTGTTTGGTTATAATAGGTCAGAGGGTGCAGTTCTATAGTCCTTGCTGATAAACCATTTTCTCAGCAAGCCCCTGACCTTCTCATTTGTGTGGGTATGGCATAGTGTGCACAGGAGTTATGGGACACCATCTGCTGAGGTTCTATAAAGTCCCTATGAAATATGTTTCTGAAACTGATTCTTTGGGATATTTGGGTGTTGTAGCACTCAGCACTGCATCCCCTAACTGCTGGACCCCAAAGTGCCTGCTGGAATCGTGAGCTTTGAGTTCTATAATAACAAGGCTTAGTCATAAAGAGATTTTGAGTCCTGATGAGTGAAAATCCTCTGAGGCTACATTGAAATGAGATGCTGAGAGAGGGTGGGAAGCATAAGTACCTCTCCGTGTTTGGCTCTCTGCTCTGAGAGGCACTCACATCAGTGGATCTGTCTTGGGATCTTGAACTAGAATCTCATATTAGATATTCTCTGTGAAAAGTAGTGCTGCCTCCCATAACTACAGACACCTAATGGCCCTGGGGAATAGAGCACATTCCAAAGCCTTGTTTCACGTTTACTTTGCCTGATCCAGAGTTTCAAGTTGAACCACAGTGAGGGCTACATGGCATTTGGTGATAGATATCTGTGGGTCCCATTTGTGATAGTAGTAGTAGTAGTAATAGTAGTATTTACCCATTTAGATGTAAGCCTCAGTTTTCCTCGTATGAGGCAAAGACGGGCTTCAGAGTTCATTCATCTCTCTGCCTCATGGACTATTTAATCATTTACATGAGATAAAGTTGTTTTAATAGAAGAAACCAAGAGAACTCTGTATCTGAAGGGATTTTCAGAATTTTCTAAAAATTATGATTCATTCTTTGATGCAAACGTGGCTCCTTAACCTTAAATGGCCGGTGAGCTCTGCTGGGATGGGGAAAAGCTGCCCTCAAAGGGTCTTGTCTTCTTGTGATCATGTCTACAGAGTAGGAGCAGAGCCAGTCTTCAGGCATGATCCAGGATGGCAACACATAGCTGGGTTGAAGGCTCTGCCTGCTGCTGGGAATACAGACATCTGGGCCAGGAATTTACCAACACAGAACGTAGATGCTTCTGGAAATAGTTCACAAATAAAAAGTATCATGTCTGCCATTTAGATTGATAACCATCAGCATATGTAAAGCCTTGGAAGCTTCTAACTTGTTTTGGACACTTTTTCTGGAAGTTACAGAACTCTGGTATACTGCTTCTCATGCCCTTGTAATTTTAGTTGGGTACCCTGAAAGTGTGTTCTTGAATCCAATGTTTTTGTTCCTTCGGGTTTATCCTATGAATCATGCTACAGCTTTATGAAACAAGATTAGAGGCCTAAATATATCAGGACCATAGTGTATATATATATTATTTTAGCTCAGCACTGCAACCATTTTAGAAAATTATTTACACAGAGAAACACAATAATATAAGAAGAAATATGTCATGCGAGATATCTATGCAAATCAAATCAGTATACACTAAAAAACAAGAAGTAATTGATGCTCTTGGGTGACAGACTAAAGAGGAAATAGAAAAGTGAGAAATAGCATAATACATCTAAATATTATTAGAATTAGGATATCTGTCTAGGATATCTGCCTGCAAAATGGAAGACTATTTTATGGAATTTCATTTACATAAGTTAATCAAGAAGACTACTTACTGTGCAAAAATGCAGCTATTCTTTAACTTTGGGTTGATCCTCTCTGCTTTCAAATGCAGCCTGGTCCAGTGCTGAGATGCACTGATTTCTGCAGGCTTAGATGCTTATCCAGAAGATTATTGTCAAGTCACACTGAGGATTTCCTGTACTGAGAAAGCCAGGTGTGTGGGGCATGGTATTTTCTAATAAAGTGGGCCTTTTTCCAAGGTGTTAACTGCTTTTTCTTTTTTAGTATCCAGATAGACGTATCCTTTGTGTGTTTGAAGCTGGATACTACAAAAAGAGGTCAGAAAGGTGTTCATTCAAGTTTCTACTCTTGAATCAAAACAGATTTTTTAGTTGTAACCTGAAATGTTTACTAATCTCCTGCTTTGCTGAAAGCATACTCTTCACTGAGAAAAAAAATCCCTAGTGTTGTTTGACAGTTACTACAGTATGAGTAAACACAAAGATCTATTTTATTTGTCATTCTAGCTTGGATTTACTACTAGGCATCAGATTTAATAGTGGGCAATTAAAAACATGTGCATTAGGCAGCATAAAATTTGTATTTAGCATTATGCATTTATCATATAATTAAATTATATTTGAGACACATTCTGTCTGTCCTATGAGGAGCACTCAAATACTTCTACTCGGGACAGAAATTAAATTAGTAAAGGAGTTTTACATCTTAATTTTAAAAAAAGTGCTTAAAATGGGAAATGATTGCTTGATACTTTATATGCGATGATACTACTTATCTGTCCTCTGTTCTGAAGTTCATGAGATGTTGTTCTGAAGTTCATGAGAGGTCTTTCACACCTGTCAAAGTGACAGAACCTGATTCTTCTGCATATGGCAGATATCACTGCAGGTACAGACACACCATCACGGTGTGGTGTGAGGGCACAGCATCCTTAAGAAACTTAGGAGAAAAACAAGTTTGTCTTCAAGAAAGTCTTCTTGATCTGGCTGGTAAATGTTACTAGATCAGCACTGATGATGGCAGTATAACAGAAATCACAGAACGTTCTGTGTTGGAAGGGACCCATCAGGATCACTGAGTCCAACTCCCGGCCCTGCACAGGACACCCCAAGAGTCACACCCTGTGCCTGAGAGCCTTGTCCAAACACTGACTGAACTCTGTCAGGCTGGTGCTGTGACCATTGCCCTGGGGAGCCTGTTCCAGTGCCCAACTGCCCTCGGGGGTGAGGAACGTTTTTCTAATATCCAACCTAAACCTCTCCTGACACAACTTCAGGCCATTCCCTCAGGTCCTGTCACTGTCACCACAGAGAAGAGATCAGTGCCTGCCCCTCCCCTTCCCCTCATGAGGAAGCCGTAACTGCACTGAGGTCTCCCCTCAGTCTCCTCCAAGCTGAACAGCCCAAGTGACCTCAGCTGCTCCTCACACGGCTACATACGGCTGGTTTGTTTTATACTGGCAGACAGTATTGGCTTCTTCACAGAAATATGACCAATGAAACGGCAGATGAGGAAGGCATTGCTCTGGGATTCTCATAATGATATTTGATAAAATTCAGAGTTCCACCATGAGCTTCAAGATAAGGGAAATAAATCTAGAATACAATAAAGATACCTGAAGGTCACATAAGTATGTCAGCCTACTGTAAACATACAGCTTTTGAGATGAGATTCAAAAATAGCAAAACAGAGAAAATATCATAAAATGCAGATTAACAGGAGCAGAATGTAAGGCTGTGGCAAAATTTTTAGAATTTCTTCTAAGTCTAGGGATGCTAGTTAAGAACCTTGGGATCTATTCAGTCAATCTATGAAGATTCTGTGGCATCTTAGTCTGTAGGACAAATTGGATTCTCAAAGAGCAGCATTTTTTATAAGTTTCACTTTGTTTAAAAAGTTGTCAATTAGTAAAGTCAAAACATAGCTAATATTTTTTATTTACCTGAACAGTGGAAGAAGGTGCATTTTACTCCTTTTCTTACTACCTGCGGTACTTTAAAGGTTTTTGCCCAGATCAGATTTACTGCAAAGGAAAATAACAACCTGATCAGAGCTGAAGTGGAAGAAATGCACGGCACCTCTCAAGTAACAACGTGCCCATCTGGGTTTTCCAAGACTGTCCATGGCTGACACTCCAGGTGCAGAAACCACTGAATTGTTCCCTTAGGAAACATATACATCATTTTTCCTCCCTTACAGGGAAAGAAGGGTGAGAAGAAAAATGTACAATAATCCATGGAAAGGGGAAAAGTCTAACATGAATTTTCAAATAGCAAATGAAATCATATTAATTTTTGGGAAATGATATATTTTTAGTTACTGTAAGGTGTTTGTAGAATATTAAAATGTATTTTGTGTTTGTGGTGAGCAGGAAAATAAGAATACGTATCTTTTAATGTTGGCAAGTGCTTGCAGTTTGGAAAGGACAGATGCTATTAAATTTTTTTTCCCAGTAGGAAGTACTCTGAAGTCATCAGGCTTCCACATATAAGTAGGTCAAGAAAGACTTCTTCCAAAATGTTTACTTTTTAGCTACAAACAGGAAACTATTCCTCATTTTCATGTCCAAAAGGCCATACTAAACCTGACCTCAAGCTTATGTAAAGTTTTACTTGACCTTTATTTAGAATCTCTTCTACTAGAAAATTGCCTTTTGTTGTCACTAAAAATATACTTCACTGTCAGGATGAGTCAGTAGTCAAAGGGAAGAGCTTTCACTCTGGTATAGAGGTGCAGTGGAATCCTGACTTCAGTGATGTCAGTGGAAATATTTCCATCTATTTTGATAGCACTAAGATTTTTTCCCACCTACTTTATTATGTCAATTGCTTTCCTTACATTTTTTCCCTTCTGTTTTTTTTCCTCTGGATTACAAAAAACCCCCCGTTTTTTCATTGGAGCAGCATATGTGTTTGTATATATAGAAGCATTCAGTTCTGCATTTATGCAGTGGCGGTTGCATTGTGTAACTGGCATTTTTCATCACTCCCATCCTTATGAACGAAATGGTATTACTTTTGCTTCTCTTCAATTGCGTAACGTGCACAAAAGCAGAATTCTCAAACGCGCTTCTCATTCTGGTTTTTCTTCTAAATATCAACCTGTTTTTTGTAGCAAAACCACGACTCTGCCTGCAGACAGCACACTGATAGCGTAAGAAATGCTCGCTGGCCAAGTTTGTGGCTTGCTTCTCTCATGACAGCAAATCTGATGAGAAAGTTTTGATAAGAGCTGGAATGATAGCAAAATAGGGATCTATGAAGCTAATGTTTTCTTTCTTTCCAACATTTTAAAACATTCTAGTTTTTTTTCCTCCAGACTGCCTTCCATACCATGAACATTTTTCCTTTCTGTTGGCAATTACTTTTATATCACAGCTTGTGGAGAGAAAAAAATCCTTATAAAAAGTATGAATCATCTTTGAAAGCAAAGTTGCAGGTGCAATTTACTGTTACTGCATCTGTAGAAATGGTTATCTGGTGTGCAAAGGCTCTATACTGTGGTTTATTCAGCTGCAAAAGGGAACAGGAATATTTATATCATACATGCTTTTGAAAGAATAAATATTGTAAGGTGATTTGAGACCTGTGCTGACAGACTTTTCTGATACATGCATTAAAGGCCTTTGGTTTGAAAACTGGACCCAAAGAGGGCCAAAACTGTGCATATTAAGAGAAATTAAAAAGCTTCCCTTGACTTCACTGGTGCTGATCATGGCCCACACAACTCTGTTAACTCAAGTTACACAGTGAAACTGTTGTGAATCTGGGCACAGAAGTCAAAGGTCCTTTACCTTGCAAACCTCTGTCATATGCTAAAATTTGTGGTTAAGAAGTTGTTTCCTTAAGATTCTTCTTAAAAGTTCAGGGTACTTGTAATTCAGCAGTTCTTGAATATTTGGTGTATTTTGTGAAATTTGACTCCTAAAATTTGAGCCATTTTTAAAGGGGGGGGGGGAACCACAGAAGTTGGGCAATATTCTTGGTTTTTATATCCAAGCAGTATTAACAAATTAAGACATATAGCAGCAGCATGGAAACAAACTTGCGTACTGTTTTGACATGTGCATCTCATGGAAGGATTGCTAATTGGTGAAAATGCCAATCATTACAGAAAGTGATTCATGCTCAGGACTAGATGATATCTACTGGTGCCACATGGCACAGAATCAATGCTGTGGGAACCTGTGATGACCAATATTTGAAGTATTTGGGAGAGATTTCAGCATTCAAAATAGGACTTTCGTAGAAATAAAAAGCACAGAAAAGGGAGAGTTGGTTTGTAGGGTTTGTTTGCAATAAATTGCAAACCAAGTTTGGTTGGTTTGCAATTTATTGCAAAAGAAAAAAATTCTTTTGCAATAAATTGCAGAAGAAAATCATCTATGTATCCATATTTTTAATTTTGTTAAAAAGGCAAAATTATGCCACTCGCCCACTCTAGGCTTGCACAGTGGCGCTGAAGAATCAGCACAGACAGTCACTGTGGGAGTGATGTGGTCTGAGTGGACTAAGTGCCCAGCTGTTTGATGACAGCTGGAGTAGGTGGGGTTCCCTAAAGCCCTGCCTAGGGAGCGGGGTAGTGCTGCCTCTGGGGACGCACAGCCCCAGGGCATGGCTGCTGGGGTTCAGTGGCTGTCCATGCTGTCCTGAAAGAGGGTGGAAAGGGGATTGGGTGGGTGAGAGCACTACTCTTCCCCAAACGTTCTTCTGTGCCCTCAGCACTGAAAGATATTGCTGTGCATCTTATAAAAAAAAAAATTACGTACTCTTTTGCCCATCCTTGCCTCCCAAGCCTGGAGACAAACCTCACCTCAGTGTCTGAGGAGCTGTCAGCTCTGTGAGCCAGGACATTGTTTGGTTTATGTTATGCCAAAGTTTCTTCTTCTGATTTGTCACTTATCCTCTAGATCCAATGGTGTACTTGATGCTGCTGTCAGAGGTGCCACTGCAGCTTGCACAGGCTGCCCCTGCTGCTGTTCCATTCCTGGCTCGGGCTCTGGCAGCGCGGCAGCGGGAGCAGCACGGCTCAGTGTGGATCAGTCGTGAAGGAATTGTCTCAGTTGTCAGGACAGGCACTGCACTGCTAGAAGCAGACAGGCAAGACTTGTCATAGTCATTAAATCGAGTAAGATACAGAACATGCTCTCATCTGTCAGGAATAAAGAGCAACTGACGTTTCATTAACAGGGCATTATCAAATGCTTGTAAACACCATAAAATAAGCTTCCATTCACACGAGGTTAACAATTTCCCTTCTCCACTGGCTGTTAGTCACAGCCTGCTGGTGTTAGAGCTTACAATTTGCTAAGCAGTGGCCATGCTGGGTATATTTAACTGAAGAATGAGAAACCTCGAGAGACTTGCGCTTGAATTGTAAAGAACAACATTTTTTAAAAGTCTCTAAAAGAACTATAAGCTAAAATGTGTTGCAACAACAAAGGGCTGATTTTCAAATTGAGGACAACTCAGTGCTCTTGGGGTTTGGGGTAGGGAAGAAATTCAGCTACTTCAGAGTTTTACAGATTACCAAGACAATTTTGTTAATGGAGTAGTGGACAGAACCTTTTCTTGCTGCATCCTTTGCAGAGAATTCTCTGCCTTGGAGATTTCTCCAGGTACTAGAGAAAATACCTCAGAAAGCTTTTCTGAATCACAAGTTTGCTGGCTTGTAATTTTCAGGCTGAAGGAGGAGAGCTACATTTAAATATGTGATCCTGTATTTGTCCCCTTACAGATCAGTTCAAAGTACTGCGATTTGTCCTAGTGAGGAGGAGTGGAGCTAATTACACTGGTGGGAGGCTTTGTGTGTAATTATGGAAGTTGCCTTCCACAGTAAATAGAGAGATTTTGAATGGCTCAGTTTGGAATTGCATTATACTGTATACGGCTTAACTAATGTTTATGAAAAGGGTTGTTCTTAGTTTTCACATGCATCTATTTCATGTCATTTAACATATAGGAAACTTAAAAAACTTGTACTACATGCATATCTATGATAAAATCTGCATGTAGCTCTTAAAACCAATCATGAGGCAACCTTAAAATATGAAAATGCCATGCTAATACTGAGAAAATGGATGATTCCAATGAAGGTAATGAATCTATGAAAATAATACCAGTTGATTTACGGAGATCTTTTAACTTACAGATTGCAGGTCATCAAAATATTGTTTCTTCTATGGTGTTATTAAATAAGGGTTGACATGTAATAGTTTAGATCAGTCCAATAAAACCTTGTAGGATGATCAAAAGGACAGGATCTCACTGATTTTTTTTTTTTTTGTGAAGACTTTATATCACTCTTACCTCCTCAATGAAACAACTGGAAGGAGTGACCAAGGAAAATTCTGCTCTCAGTTACAGCAGTTCTAATTCAGAGTAACTGACTCCATCTGTGCTGGGTTTAGCACTTGGGGCAAGAGCTAAGTTATGTCAGGAGTCATATCAATTCCATTCATTCTAAGGGGCTTATTTTGGAATTCCTTTTTTGTTGGGCCTGTTGTTATTTTATTGATGCTAATACAAGGTGGCAGTGAATGTGTACTACTTTTGCATGTAATTTGTCTATATACTTTTCCTGTGTGCTATTTTTTGTAACAATTTGTGTAACTTTAGGTTTTTTTTAAACACAGAACAAAAAAGTCACCTGTGTGCTCCAGTGCCATGCCTTTTACAAATGTAGTTGATGTATAGTGTAAGGGGACTAGCTGGAATTATTTGTAGAATCATTATACCTCCTGACCTTCCAAGCTCTTTATCATTTACTGTGAAATTTTTTGCTAGAAGACTTTACTCCCCTCTTTTGTTTCCCCTTCCCTGAAATTTGTGCACTCTAGCAGCAGTCATCAAAACTGCCGGTATTAAGGCACAAGGTAGAGAATCACAGGAATCCAATAATCTCCTGACTGTGATAGATTGTAGCTCTTGAGAATTAGTCTTGAGCATTTTTTGATAGTTACAGTTTTGCATACAGTAGCTGTAAAAAGTGCTCATTGCTGAGGAACTTACAACCACCCCTGCAAGCAACCAGAATTCAAATGAATGTTAATGAGAATTGTTCATGCATCAGAAGGAGAAAAGAATGCAAGAAAAGTCATTTCTCTCCTGAAGCAGCCTGTCTCCTTGACTGTCAGAAGGAACACATACCTTAGGAAATGAGTCTTCTCTTGTTAATTCCAGCTGAAATGGCTCAAAAAGGTTTCTTCCAAGTGTTTTGACAGAAAGTACAGAGAAGGATAAGAGATCTATTCCTCTGATACTTCAGCTGGAACTAACATAGGAAGGCTTTTAAAAAAGAATATAGTGAGGGGGCTTCATAGTCAAAATGGGAGCTTATGCATTATTATCCAAGTTAAAATAAAACTTCTACATCTGAAAAATTAAAAGCAAAATAACATAAAAAGAAGAAAAGCCTTGCTAAAACCCAGAAGCCTCTAACAAGTAGAAATAAGGACTTAGTCCTCTTGTCCAGTGCCTAGAAAAAAAGGTTGGTGCTGACAGCATGTCTAACGAGAGGAAGTCAGGAAAGTCCCCATGCACACCAAATGCAAAGCAAATAAGCATTTTAATTCAATCTGTCAAAATTAATTAGAAACAAGATTAAAAACCTCCTTACAATCAGATGAAGCATTAGCTTCTAATGTTAATTCCCATTCTGTTGTTGTGATAAACTTGAGTCATAGCTATTTGCTTTGCAGCTGATCAACTGCTCTACAGAAAGTTTGAGTAGAAAATATCTGTAGTGACAAGCCATGGAGAGGGAGGCAAGGTTTGCTGAAGCTTCTGCTGCAGGAACTCCCTCCCCACCCCAGAGAACAGCACACCTTTCAGGGAAGGGGGATGGGAGTGGGTCCTCAATGTATCTTATGAGGAGCTCACAAGAAAGCACTTGTGATGCATTTGCCTTGAGCTTCCAACCCGATCAGATCACAGCTTCTTGTTTACAGCTGTGTTTCACAGCCAAACTCCTTGATCTGTTCCTGAGCGTGCACTCAGGAGGCAGCAGCTCGGGCTTGGCGTGGCTCTCGCCTGAGCTTTCAGGTGGCGATTCCCTTGCACGTGCAGGCAGAGCAGGCACGGGAGCCGCCATGGCTCGTTTGTGCTGACTGGACCTGCCGCTGTGGGCATGAAATCGTACCCCAAACTTATTTTATGCCTTGCAGCTGGTTTGATCTGACCGGTTCTGTCGGGATGTTCCTGTGCACCCCACCGTGTGCAGGGGTGCTGTGCACTCTCAGAACTGCTGTGTGCCCAGGCTGAGTGTGGTGAGGTTTGGTCCAGGAGATGTCTATTTTGACAGACCTGTCTAATATTAGGAAAATATTTCAAGGGTTTCATTATTGAAATAGGTAGCAGATTATTATTCTGTGCTGTACAGATGATGGTTATATTAATAGAGGAAGACTAGGAAAGCAATACAAGATATTATATTCATTTTGCAGTTGCACCATAATGGAAGCATCCATGTACTTAGGCTTAAAAAATAGGATCTAGCTCTTCTATGTGCAGAAGTAAAACTATCACTATAAATACATTGCATATTTGCTGTAGCAAAAGAGCCTAAAGCAAAAACATAGAGAAGTAGGTGTATTTATTGCTATGTAAGAAGTTAAAGTAAAAATGTAATTTTCAGCTATACTTTTTGTGCTTGGAAAAACTGGTGAAGGTACATAAAAGGAGCACAGTTGGCATTTTACCCTGTTAAGAATAAACCACAAGCCACCTGCATTATTAGCCACTAATCTCCTTAGGTTCCTAATCGTATCCCTGTGCATGCTAAGAAGCAACCTGGGCTGGGAAGAGCTATATCAAAGTGTGGTAGATGCCTGAGTATCCCCGTAATTTGGAGAGGGTTGTGAAGATATTTCATTTCTGCCTTATTTCCTAAAGTGACATGGTAAGTTAGTTGTCCTTGTACCATCCCTAACTCATTGAGACAGCAGTGAATTCTACCAAAAAAACCCCTCCTGCTGCCAGGTGAGTTAGTGGCCCTTTTTTTACATAATAGCCTAGGTGTTAACACGCTGATCTGGGAAGTGAAAGATCAGGATTTTTGCTTCCTCTTAGCCCAGGAGGGTTTGAAACAACTGTTTCTATTTTCTAAAAATATCCTAGCAGGCAAGATAGAGATCAGCCTGTGTTGAGGCTATGCTTTCTCTCTTCAATCCTACTGCTGAGGTTGCACTGTTGTGTAACTGAGAACGCAGGTTGGGGAAATGACAGTAGAAAAATATCACATTCAGTGTGGACTGCATAGGGATGTATATGTATGTATATTTTAATATTTTTATTCTTTCCTTATATTTTAAAATCAAAGTTATTATTGAGTTGACTGTCAAAGATAACGAAACATAATGATGTTTTTATAGTGCCTCTTTAAATTTGTGTGGCAACTTATGGAACAATCAGATCCGGAGCTGCGTTATCTGCATTCTCATGGATCGTTAACAAATAGCATTTTCTGCATCACACAAAGTGTAAGTCTCCAGTTTAGCTGGGAGGACCAAGCCCTAAAGACCAATCACAATCTTTATTCACTCAAGTTGCCACTGATACTTGCCATGATACAAAAAGCAATAACAATTTAACGATGTCATAGCAGCCTGTGTGTATCTGTGCTTTACTTCTGCGTTTTAATTAAATGGGAATGAACCTGATATGCAGTCATTTGTGCAGCAAGTGTAACCATCTTTTATGCATTTGAAACTTTTGGATGCCTGCAGTACATGGAAAGCACTCTATGGTACTTGCATTATTGCATATTTCATTATAATGTAATTCTGTATTAGATATTCTATTTATGCAGAATCCAAAAATAGTTCATGCTGTGTAGCAATGCAAATTTCAGTGAATAATCCACAAAGAATTTCAAAGCCTTAACCATTTGTGACATGCACTATTCTGTATCTTTAATGAGGACTCAACCTTTGAATAAATTATACTGGTCTTTTTATGAGTAAAAACCATTTCTGTGCTTCCCCATTAAAGAACAGTCTATCACTTCTTATCTCAATGATATTGGAAATATTAGGGCTTACTCTTACTGCTTAAAGTTCCTCAAACTGGTTTTAGATGTTCTATCAACAGTAGAAGTGTAAATCAGGTTTCTGCACTGTGCCCCCCTTCCCACCTGACAGCCGAGCAGAGAATGAGGCAGCACCAGCGGTTTCGCGGCCGAGGCTATGTCGGATAGAGCAAGAGCTGAGGGAAAATCCACTTCCTCATACTTCGTCTCAAGGAATCCAGCTTAAACCAATGTCTAACGAAGGGAATTTCCTTTCCCACTAGTGTGGGGAAACGGCGCATGTGAGTAGGGATGCTTTGTTCTGCCTGGAGTATCTGAGACTGCAGACACTGAAGGCAAAGCCGCGTGCAGTGAAAGGCCTGCAGGTGTGCACTGCCAGCTGCCCTGTGCTGGTGTGCACCCAGACCGCAGGGCTGTGCTTAGGGGTATTCTGCTGGTGTGACGGGCACTGAGCTGAGACCACAGGCCCTTAGCAGAACAAACAGGAAAATGAAACAAGGGGGAAACCTCCTCTTGAACTGGCTAAAAGATACTGCAAAGCTGGGGCTCTCTACTTTTTAAAATAGATAGCACTGAGCAAGTTTACCTACTAAGGATTTAATAAACAACAATTTACTGAACCGGTTCAGAAAATCACCATGTTGCTTTTGGCAAATTGAATAAAACATGCCCTATAAACTCCTAATGAACAAACAGCAAAGCACTCCAAGTCCATTAGCACTGGAAACCTTTTAGAATTTGAGATTTTAGCATTCATAGCACAACTGTGTTCAGTACATAATTACATGGAAGAACAAAATAAAAAATCTGTAAAATTGTCTGCATAAATAAGATATCCTTTGCAATACTTTTAAATGAGTGTTTAAGAGATGAAAACTTTTTTCTTTGTGTATAATAGCACAAGTTAAAAATTTTCAAATTTAAAGAAAATAATCAGATCAAAATCCTTATTCCATTCCTTCATGTGTTTAAGTATGCATTTCAAGAAGCTTGTATTATAGTGTAAGGTGAAAGACAGCCTTTGTCTTGGGACTCTGACAATAGTTAAAGTGAGCTAGTAAGATGTGTAGATCTGGGGCAATACCTCATGCAAACTTGTAGTCAGCCCTGCATCAGTGTATTAATTCCTCTGATATATCCTCTCCACCTTTCCTTGGCATCACCTTGAGAAGAAGAGTTGAATTAAGAACTGGTACTAAGATTGGTTGATTCATAGTCTATCTGAATGCAGGATGGTGTTCATGTTCTAGTGAATCATGCGCCTATTTCAGTATCAGAAAATAGAAAATGGCTCTTGAGTTTCTCTGCTGCCAAAAATTGCTTCATTTTGAATTGCTGATTGCCAGAGTGTTCTTAAAATTAGAGGCAAAAAAATTTTCTTTCCTCTCACATTTGCACATTTGCCTCAGCCTTACTGGTGGTGCTGTGTTAGGGTGCTGAAGTAGTTTAACTAAACTTGAACTATCATAGCCAACACAAACTAAGGGTACCAATAGTGCTTTTCCCACCGCAACCACCTGTACTGGGAATGATGCCAGTAATACAGACCAAGCTTCCAAGTAAGTCCTGTATGGAGGGTCTCATTCACGCCTACTTGAAGGCACTGGAACATATCAGTGACTTTAAGGAGTTTGCATCCAGATATTAACTTTCTGTAAAAGAGTTCAGTTCAACATTATTTTCTGATGGAAAGTCATTAATGTGCTCTTTGCCATTCCTGGTTGATAACATTAATCATACTGGTTCCTTAGTCTCACAGCTTTTACCGGAATACCACTGTAATTCAACATTAATAACAGCCTCTTACTAGGAAGCATTACCAATTTCTTGCCTAGGTGATGTTATAATTAGCAATATCTTGCTGTGACAATTGCTGCTGTAAAAGAAGTGCCATTTATAGATGGTATTACAGATGCTGCCGGTGCTGCTTGCACATCCAGGCATTCCAATATACATTAAATGTCTGGAAACACAACAGTGGAAGTTACATATGCAGAACAACACTTTAAAACCGTTTGGATGTACTGCAAACTAACTTCTTGCACATACAGAGGTGCAAATGAAATAATAAGAGACTTGAAAGAAGGTTTTAAGTTATGCTTGATTAAACCTGTGCTGTAAGCTTCCGGTACTCTTATATCATACTTAGGTCTCTTGGGTGCTATTAAGTATTGTCAGCCAACAAACTATAATTTCATGCTTGAGTGGACTAATACAAGCCTAGGCTTCTGCTTCTTTGTACAGACAGCCTTCAGTTTGCTGTAATAATAAAGTGAGAAGGGGAGGGAAATACAGAATTGTCACACAGAAAGATAATACTTATCAGTAAAATCAGATACTATGATGGTTTAAGCTATAATTTGTTCGGGTCAATAAACTGTGAGTCCATTTACTTCACTAAGCTTTAGATCAACTCCTTCAAGTTGTGTATTTTCATTTGACAGGTACTGTAACAGGCAGCTATGCAGGTAGAAGTAAGCTGCGGGACTGGAAGATTTTTGTTTTGTTTTGTTTTGTTTCTTTTTTTTTTTCTTGAGTGATTTTGTACTGGAAAGACTAAGGTGTTTTTCCTCTATGAACAATTTTATTTTTAAATTATAAAACCCTACATGGGATGATGTTTGTGATTTCTACCTATTGAAGGTTTTAATAATTGTAATATATTACATGAAAGAAAGTGATATAGTTGCATAAAGAGCCAGGTGTTTATACTGGGCCAACTAGAATCTTGTGACAAGTCTCTGCATTCAGCTGAGGTCCTTGTTACCAGAAATTCAGCGAACAGCACACACAAAAGGTACAGTATGTCATGTGAGCCAGGATGTTAAACAGAAAAGCTGGTAATTCTATGCAACTCTCCACAATAGGCTCTAGGTCAGGTTCTGCCTTAGACACTGTGCAAAACTCTTATAAAAATCAATGAGCATTTGATGCAAAAACCAGAAAACCAGGCCCAGCATCTCCGGTAGATGACAACAAGAATTCAGTAACAGCTTCCAGGACAGCACTTCCCTGCTAATCAGACTGCAACAATAATGACATGATCTCCTTCTCCACTCGCCCCATCCCTGCATTGCTTAACGAGTAATTTGAACATTGATTATTTTGTTTTTTATAAATCCCGTAAAGTTTCTCCTATGTGACTATTTCTTCCTTTAAAGGCAAAAACACTGCATACTACCTCGAAGGGTTTAAAGAAATCAAGAAGTTTGATATAATGGCTTTGTTACAAGTAAAGTAACACCTTTGGCAAAAAAGAGTCTGATACCAAAATGACTTAGTGTTTGTATTATTTTATGTAACTTTAAGAGCTAAAATTAGACTATGGAAAAGAATCTAATTTTTCTGTAGTTTCCCGTTGTCTGTTCCTTTTCTCCCTAATTTAATTTTTTTTTGTTTTTGCTTTAATCAGGTAAACAGACATTTCTGCAATGTCCTGAATCTTAGTGTCAGGATGAAAGGTCTAAATAGCAGAAATTCAAGCTTTATTTCCTTTGGATTATATTTTGTGGAAACAAAATACCTGAAACTCCCTTATTCCAGAATTGTGGTAATTTTGGTAAAAATGTGGTAAAACTGAGGAAAGGGTGGTCTTAAAGATTTATATTTTGTGATAAAATATCAAGAAATGATCACAAATAATCTTTGTGTGTCTCCATGCAAGGTAAGTGTGAAAAGGATCATACGTCAAATAGTGTAAAAGAACCAGAGATTTTTCATTTAACACTTTGTATTTTCCTTCGCATTCATACCTGTTATTTAAGTCATGCTTAGTAATTTATCATTGTAAAAAAAATACCTGGACATGAATGAGACTTTCAAAGAATTGACATGAGTGAAACTTTACAAATGAGAATAATTTTACTTGCTTATTCAGCGTGGAATTGTTCAGAATTATTTATCTAGGTTTCTTTCTGTGAGTGGAGGACAAACTGAGGTTACTTATTATTCTGGTTAATTATTAGCCATGTTTATTTATTAGGTTAATTTGCAGAGTTTCAACAAACCTGTGTCCTTGAAAGGGTCAGGAAATAGCACCAAATCAGCAATACTGATTATCTGTGCTGTAGAAAGAACAATGAATTTTTCTAGATCATGTACTTGAAAATGTGTTTTGGGAATGAGCTTTGAACCAAGTTCAGGCAATTGTTTCTAATGATAAAATACCTTCTGGGGACCCTCCCAGTACTGCTTAAGTTTGCACTGTCAGAGGGAGCTTATGATACAGTCAGCTGCTTTTGTCGTGCTCATCTTATGAGATCCACTATAATTCATTTACTGTGCTTTGTGCTTTCCTCAGCTTTTATGATGATCTGCTTTTAACACCTGCAAAACTGATTCTTGGGCTCTCTTGGCATGTCTGTGCTGTGCTGGCTACGTTTCCTGCCAGCTGATTCTGCAGTAGTGCTTCTGTGGTACCTGGCTCGGCTTGAACTCTGTTATCTACTGCTGCTTTGGTTCATGACTGGACTGAATTGTCTCTCAGATAAGGTTCTTTTCTCCGTTTGAAAACTGTGTAGCAAAATGAGCTTCTGGTCCAAAACTAGGACCCTCTGTGTTATTTTGCTGTTTTCACTGAAGTACTAAAAAAAAATAAATCAGAATATTGGTAATTAAGAAACTTTTAGCTCTCCAGCAGGTAAAAGAAAATAGTGTGCACATGTATGCTAACAGGCTCTTCCTTGCCTTTTCCTACCAAAGATGTCTGTCTCTGATATGAGAGTGACAGGTCAGCCCAGAAGGAAAATTCAGCTGAAAAGACCACAAAATGCTGAGTTTGTCTTTGATTGTCAGTTCACCCTAGAATGCACTTTTGCTTTTAGTAGCTTTTCCATTTTCTCCCAGGCACAGAATAATACTTACCTTGCTCAATAGGCAGCCATTATGTCTGTTTTATCCACGTACAAAGCACAGGAGAAATAAAATGATAGGTGCCCTGATAAGGAGGATAAACTTTTGAAGTCTACGAATAATGCAGTTCCTTTTGGCTGATTGATTTCAGGTAAGTGCAAAGTACATAAACAGCTTTTTTTTTTTTTTTTAAATACAAACTGAAAGGCATGAATCTGAATGATGGATAACTGCAGTTTAAGCAGAAACACTTTTAGGAGCTGCTTTATGGAGAATTGTCTCACTCTGTCCCAGACACCTGCTTCTATTCAGTGTAACAGTGTTAGTTCCTCAGATTGAAAAGAAATCTGTAAAGGAGAAAGCTCTCCTCCTCCTACTCTCCTGGTATGAATGTGTGTGAACCACTCAAAATGCAGGATTTTGTGCAAAGTTAGACAACTATGTTGCTCTTTGGTAGCTTGGAGCAGTATCAGGGGTGCAGTAGGCCTGTCATTGCAATACTCCTACAAGCCATCCCAGCCAGCTAACAACAATCACAGTACCTCTCCTGCCTCCCTCTGGCCTCTCACATGCCAGAGAGGCAGCCTGAGTACTCTGGTCGTGTTAGTCTTGAAAGGCTACATCGTGTGCAGTGCCATCCTCACCCCTTTGCCATAAAAAAATGGTTAGACCTTGCTGCAGGTGGGTCCAAAACCTGTCTTGCAATATAACACTTACAAAGTATTTAAAGAAACTTACCATGCATTTGATGGCTTTGTCCCTCTTCCTTCCCTTCTTGCTTTCTTCTATTTTAACCTTGCACATGTTTTCCTGTTAGGCAGTAACTGTGTTATTCTCAGTGCGAGTTTCAGTGTCTACTATTGAAGTACATGTCCCACAACACAATTTAGGCTTCTCCTTATGAAGATGGTGAACATTTCTATCCAGAAATATCTTCGTGCATGCATTGCACTCTCCTTTTCTCATCTTCAATTTCCATTAATTTTGCACTTTTGTGTTTAATGCAGCAATCCCAAGTCCTCCTTTCTCTTCTCACTATAGAGCATGGTAAGCTGGGAGAAAAGTGTTGTTATCTTCCTGATGGATGCTACAGAACAGCCAGCAAGAGCAAGAATTAGATGGATTCTGGGAGAGAACAAATCCTTAGTGGATGAAGAGCCCTGTATAAAATCATATTAAGCCAGAAGTGATTGCAGAGGTTGGTCTAGAGTAGCTGGAAAACCAGGTGAAGGTCACTTGCAAGACACTTTTATTACACTGATTTCCTCCATTTTTAGACTTGTAACTGGGATTCCAGGCCTGTGTTGAGGAGGAATTCCAGCTCTAGTCAGCTACACAATTTCTTAGGACTACATAGGCAAAACCAAGCACTATTTGCTAGAGTGAGCAAGTAGAGAGGCTGGGACTGAGCAGAGTTAAAAGAAAATTCCTCTTAGCTGGGAGCAAAGTTAGAACTTTTTTGGGGGTACTGTGGAATGGGAAAAGTTTGCTTGCTCTTTTTCTGAGCTCTGCCCATATACACACAGGCTCTTGACCTTGCAGGATGAAATTTCCACCTACTCATGCATTCGTTAGCTAAACTTGCCTGCATCTGCTTTGAAAAAACACAGCAGTTTGCAGGTATGTGTATAGTGCTGGATTATAAATTTGTGATGTCTCTTTTCCCTGATAAATTCTTAAAAAACCTTTGTTTATTCCCTTGCTTTCCTACTAACCTTTAGTAGGATATTATGGCTTCAAATGGTGTAATGCATTGTAGGCTGTAAAGAAAAAGTTGACATAGACTCACTGGAAATTGCCTCATGTCAGATGCAAGAATTTTATTTTCCATTTTCCTTGTTTTAATATTGTGATGGAAATCTGAAAGGATAACTCTGAGTACTAAAATGATCTGTTCTTAATTTTTATTATTTCAATATTAACATTTCTTAGCCTAGATTTTAGAGAATGGTATGTTTTTCCTAGGTGTCAATACCTGATTCAAAGAGACTTTTGGTGAAAGAAAATAATCCTCATTGAACCCATTTGGCTCTGGATCAGGCTCCTGATGTTTCTTTCAGAATAAAAATAAAATTTGATTCTCAAACAGAATTGCAGGGATTTTTTGCATAGTGCTACCCTAGCATGGCATGTTGCCTTTGTCTAAGATCACTGAACTAATTGGAAATCATTCATAATGACAGCAAGGAACAGCACAACTTTTTGATTTCCTCAGTGATATTTCCTCCCTCTTGCTTTCCTCCTGTGAAATAAATAGGCATAAGATATGTTACTGCCAGAAGAGTGGGTAGATTTGTGTTAATGCCTAAGAGCAAATGTCAAACTATAGAAATGTCAGAGTCTTGTATGCTTTCGAAGTATATGAACAGATAGATTATTATTTTGTTGTATTTTTCTTTGAAACCTTTATCATAATCCTCTCTGCAATCTTGCACTGGGGACAACTATTATGCTACATGACAATTTCTTCTTCTAAATTTAGCAACTCAGCTTTATAACATTAGGCAGGGAAAGGCAAAAGAAAGTTTGGGTGGATAATTTTTCTCTTCTTGAAAAGAATGTCTTTCAGAAATAGTCATACTGATACCAAAGAAAAGCTTAGAGCTGTGAGTCACAGCATTAGTGGGTTGAACCACCATTCCATGCAGGAATATGGGCATACATTTTCAGGATTAGTGAAATGTATATGTATTATTTGTAATAAATATATATTTTAGGGTAATGGCACAGCTATAATCTCTGAACATCTGAATTCTAAAGGAAGATTATGACTTGACTGGTAATGAGACTGGCATAAATAAATGTGTTCTTTAGAAAATACTATTTTTTAAAATCACTTAAAATATTTTCTTGAAATGCAAACGACATAGAAACCAGATTTTCTAGAATAAAGTATCAGGCACACATATTCAAGATCTCTACCATACAGATGATCTCTGAGAAGTGATGCTTCTGGTGCCTTCTACAGACTTTTCATTTTGCATGTACTGCTGTCTAACTTTTTTATATGGATTTCTCTTTCCCTCTTCTGCCTCTGTCCCTTGTTTTCTATCTCTCCCCTTTTTCTCTTTCATGTCTTTGAGCCATGCTTCTGTCCTGCTCCTGCCTTCCACATTTTTTGCTTGCTCTTTTTTTTTTCTTCAGAGGAAAATTCCCCCTTCCCCTCACCCCATTCATCTGTTCCTTCCGGCTTACAGCTTCTAGGATATACCACAACCACAGGCTATTTCTTCTGAAAAAGGGGTGGTTAAAGCCAGTCGTGTTGGTACTCAGCATTAACATTTAAACATGTTTTCTCACTTCATATAACATTTACCTACTATTTCTATGTATTCTTGAAGAATTATCCAAGGGAAACATTTTAATGCTAAGTGCTTTTTGGCCTTTAAAACTGATCGAGTAGATGAATTAAGGTAAAACATTCATTTTTAACCAAAAAGATGTTTTTTCCATCAAAAGTCTCTTTGAAGAATAACTTCAGTTGAACTCTCCAAGGAAGCTGTATTCTCAAAGAATTACATTTTATCAGCTGAAATATTTCAGTTTAGCTTGCTGCAGCTGGTATCAGGAAAAACATATGCAGCCTGAACATTAATTTCTGCTCAGTAGTGCGGGGTGATGGACCAAAAGATGTGCTACTGGATAATGCAGACAGTATTGTCAGGGCTCTGCCTGTTCAGCCCCTGAGCCAGGATGCACAGAAATCAGCAGGTGGGCTTCTCTTACGTTCACTGCGTGTCTCTGTTAAAGGCTTAGGGTGTCGTTGTTACTGTGGGATCTCACTGGCAGCTGCGCAGAGCCTGTGCAGAGCCAGTTTAAAATGACAATAAATTAGAATGGTAGCTTTTACAATTTCTGCAAAGGCATTAGTGTCAGACTGTACGTTCTGCCTTGGCTTAGGGAGGATGTGCTTTTATCACTTAAAATATTTTCTTGAAACGCAAAAGACATGGAAGCCAGACTTCCTGGAATAAAGCATCAGACACCCATATTCAAGACCTCTACTACACACGGCTCCGTAGGAATGTGAATAAAAGCACAAAGACTTAGGAATCCAGGGAACAGGAAGCATGAACTTCAGGAAAGTCCTGGGAGCTTTTCATAATGGATTCCTCTTTCTCTGCTTTTTTCGAGGTGTGGGTAAACCAGTGTTGTGTTATTTTTTCCTTAGGTAGCTACTGCTTTCTGAGTAGATGGGCAGGCAGCAGGCATTTGGCTGCTTCTGGCTCCAACCTCCTGGTTCCCCAAACACAGAATCTACACCCTATCTAAACAATGATTGGATTAGTTTTATCCAGGAATTTAAGAAGGGTAATTAATTTAAATGTATTTTCTATGTACTACTGTAGCTCCTTAATTTGTTCCCTCTCCCTGTAGCCTCAGTCATGGCTGGACCTTCTGCTGCCTTGGACTTGCAAAATTTCTTCTCCTTACAAAACACATTAAAATAGATTGCACTTTTGGTTTTTAAAAGTATAATAATTTTTGATTCTTAAATATTTTGAAGGCGAATTTTAATGCAACTCTCATTCATGGCTTATAACAGAAAAGGATACTTGTGGTCAAAGCCATACCATATTCTGAACAGCCACGCACTCTCAGCTTTGGTTGTATTTTTATCCAAGTTTGATGCACTCTGCAAAATAAACAAATGAATGAAATGAGAAGTATTTTTATAAAATAAATAAAACATGGAGTTCCAGTATTAAAAATGCATGTCAGACCAAATTACAAATAACTGCACTTTTTTTTTTTAATTAAAAAAGCCTTGTTGTTGCACTAATGTCATCCCTGTGAATCAGTTCAGGAGAAAATTGGCTCATACAGCATATTTCTCATCGTTGTGCTCATTAGAAGAATGTAGCATTTACTTTTATTAATGATTCCAATTTTTTAAAGCAGTTGAGCAGCTCTATACTCTGGGATCAATAAAATGATATTTTGATTTAATTGCTGTTGTGGGATTACTTCAGTTTACTCCTACAAGATCAGAGGCTGTTTGTGTATGTCTAAACAAATGTCATTCCCAAAGGGATTGAGATATTCTAACTAGGAAAGTGTTTTCTGTACTTCTTTCCAAGGGGAGAGGAACATGAGTTGAATTTACAAGATAAAGATTGGGAAGAGGGTTGAAACATTTAAGCAGGAAGTGAGATTGTAGGTAAAGTCTGTGTTAGGTCAGAACAAGAACGCTGAATAAAGGAGAGTGAAGGACTTGAGCTTACAGGGGTAGAGATGAGGAGAAGAAGGACAGGCATGGAAATAAATATATTGTGGAGTGGGCTACTCATGTGGGATGCAGAGGAAGGCTTGTTAAAAGCAGAGGGAGCTCTGTAAATGGCCTGTGTCCTTTGTTTGAATAGTAATGTTTTCAGAAGCCAAAGTGGTGTTGGCTAATTCCTCTTTCCAAACTCATTGTACCTCTTGCTTCCTCTTAAGGGAACAGCTTTCCTCATTTGGGAACATGAATTGTTCCTGTATGAAAGCAGTAGACAAAGAAGTCTACACAAGAATATAGTCCCCCAAGGGTTTTCTGATCCTGACCTGGACCTTCTTTTATTTCTAGTTTGACATGTGTTGTACCTTCCTCCTTTTGTCTATGAAATCTATGTTGTTATCAGCTTTTGCAGTAGTGGGAATCTGGGTGGTTATCTGGAGTGCAGCTCCTGCATAAACAGTACAGAGGACGACAGGAGATGTTGGTGTGAATGTTTTAGGGCTCTT
The DNA here is from genome assembly GCA_013397975.1 of Machaerirhynchus nigripectus. Classification (NCBI taxonomy): domain Eukaryota; kingdom Metazoa; phylum Chordata; class Aves; order Passeriformes; family Dicruridae; genus Machaerirhynchus; species Machaerirhynchus nigripectus. The sequence goes on along the minus strand of VZRQ01005820.1, from coordinate 2,634,779 downwards.
GAAGATCCTTGGGTCCTATTTTGGATCCTGTGACTTTAAAAAGTAACTTTTCAGTTTCCCTACAGTTCAGAGAGGTAAAAGTAGGGGAAACAGTGCTCTACCTCTTCCACACAATTTCCTCTCTGGGAAGTGAAAATGCCAAAGTTTCTCCTATCTCTTCTTCCATATGGGAATTGCCCATATGGAGATTACTCTCATTAGTCCTTGCAATAAACTCACCAACCAGCTGGAGAGGAAACTGATGAGAAGTGTAACTAAATTCCTTATTATACTTACAAGGATGTAGGGACAGTTAAATAAACTATGCAGATTAGTTTGACAGAGATGATATTGATAAGCGTTTTGCAGGCTATTTAGTTTTTTCCTGAGATCAACAGCATATGTACGAATTTTTTTCTGAAGTGCTTGTAGAAAATATATTCTTACCATGTCTCAACTGAGACTAACATAGCAGAATTTGAGATACATAAGCCATCTGAATGAAATATGCTATTGACTGTCTTTCTTTATGGGAATTTAGTTAAATAGCTCACTGCCATAAAGCTTTTTGCCTTTTTAAAATAGACCAACTTTGTAACTCTGCTTAGTGATTATGTATCCTGCATTGTGCTTTTCAGAGTTAGCTTTTGGTGTTTATACACTGAATGTACATGATATGCAGCAAAGTGGTTTGTTTTTACATACCATTTTCTATAAATAATAGATATTATTTTAGTATGTATTATGTAATTTCTTTCAGAAATAAGTTATGACAGTCCATCAATAAGTAAATGGGTATGAATATGAGGCTACTTTCTTTTGTTTATGCTTATGCTGTGATAATGATTTAAGGATAAATTTAAGGGTGGCAAGACAGAATTGAAACTGAGATATGCTTTTGATGGATCACGGTATGGTGAAGTGCAGATGTTAATTATACATAAAAAGGCTGTACACCTTCTCTAGGGAAGGAGCTCTGGGTGCCAGGTCTTATAATTCGAACTGGAATTTGCTGCCAGCTGACTGCCAAAATTACTGGTTCAGGTAGCCCAAAATAGAACATAATTAGAAGTTTAGAAATAACTGTGTACATAGAATTCTTGAATAAATCAAATCTCTTCACAGAAAATTGAATTTGTGGGAGGCAATGGAAGGAAAGAAGGGAGATAAAGATGAAGAGGTAAGGAAGGAAAAGGGTTTTGCAGTCCTATAGCTGGTATTGCATCTGACATAATACCCGTGAGATGGAAGGTCTTTAAGGTTTATTCTGCCCCTAAAAAAAAAATCTAGGTATGGTTACAGACATGGACTGAGAGGTTCCCACAGCAAGGTACCTGTGTCCTGATAGTTAGAGTGGTCACAGAGGAGCTAAATTCAAATCCTGGTAGCAGACCTTGTAGCTTTCCTATTCTGGCTGAGTATTCTGAGCAGGGAGAAGCCTACAGGCTTATTTTCCATTAATTTTTGCTTTCTTTTAAACATCTTATTCTTGAAGATATTTAGTTCTTATTTCTGCTACAATCTCCCCTGAAGCTTCAATTAACAGCACTGAGAGCTGGCACGTGGTTTAAAGCTCATCTGGGCAAGAGCTTTAACTGTGGCAGTGGGAGGTACTGGCACCTGACATGTTATTTGTGCAGGGATATATGTGTAGGGAAATCAGCTGCTTTCCCCATGAAGACACAGTAATGTAGGAAGAAAATAAAAAGTAACGTAAGGTAAAATAAATAAAAACATTATTTTAGAAGTAAAGGGAAATAAAAAAGGAACACAGGTGACGCAGAGGAATGAGAGATATGAGATGAAAGAGAAAATTAGAAGAAACGACCTGACTTAAATTGAATAACTATGATCGGTACTGAGTTAAAACTGTGAGTTCTATGGAGAATGCAGCAAAGGTCTGAATTACTAAAAGATTGAGATGTCAAATACAAAAAAAGTCAGAAAAATAAAAATAAAATACCACAGGAGTGGGGAAGGGGGAAGAATAATCAGAAAAGCAAAACTATTTTCCAAGGTATAATATACTACTATAAGGAATGCTGAACTGGACATGGTAGGGCATGAAAAGTGTTATATTTATTTACACCTTCTGTGTTGTATTGCTGAGTTTTGTCAGCAGAGATAGGTGTTAATTCACAGAGCACAGTTGGGACACTGGATGTGTTACTGTTGTAAATAAACATTATTATTTTCATTTTTAATAAAAGAATGAGAAAATTAGATGCCTAGTGGCCTCTGAAGAAACCAGGTTTTTGCAAAACATGCATTCAGTCAATTTTATGCTGCATTCTCCATTCCCTGATCTTTGATAATTCATGAGTGCTGAAAAGTAGAATTTTTCTGCAGTTCTGTATTTCTATACTGCAATCAAGAATAGACTATGGTTCTGTGTCCTGCCCTTATTCAGAATTTGGACATAGGCATTGCAGGAATTTCTACCGAGATGCTTAGAAAAGTGAATTTAGCCATGAGTCCCCTCAGACTCGGAACAAAACAGTACCTTGCCATGGTGCACTGAAGGGTTGTGCTAAACCTTTATTAATAGTGACTGGGTTGTAAAATGAAGGATGTGGTCTGTGTCAATAGTATTGGTTTTCCTTTTTTTAAAAGAAAAATTAAGATAATTAGGCACCTGAATTCTGCTCGTTACAATGAAAATTGAGGCTCACCTTATGTGCCTTCAGATATGTGCAAATGTGTCAATGTTAGGAATACTCGCTACATAAGATATATTAAAATTCTGTCTAATGATATCTGTAATGTATTTTCAATCAGCGAAGTATCTTATGTCTTCCTCAACTTATTTTCTACATTTATATTATTGTTGGATGATTCAAATTTCAGTTCCAGTTGTGTAGTCTGGAAGGGTGCATGGGATGGTACTACCAGCATTCGGCACCTGTGGCTTTTTGCTTGTCAGCTGTACTGTGGCTTCTCCACTGTCCCACCACTGTCCCTGTTCCCATGCTGAGCCACAGGTTACGTCTCTGTGCATTGACTCTCTACAGATTTCTCCTGCTGCAGGCAGTGCTGCATTTGAAACTCCACCATACATGCATGACAAAAAAGGGAAGGGCACAGATGAACAGCTGCAGCTTGTTCAGGAGCCCCCTTTAAAGGTTCCAAGTTCACAATGTATTTAGGCTTCCATGTGAAAAATAACTGAACAATATTTTCATAAACCTGACCTACTAGAATTGAGCATTACACATTCTCCTTTTTAATTCTGAGGGATTAAACGTTGTTCTGAGATCTCTCATTTCCACAGATGCAGCCATGATCTGCCAAAAATTGAACACTTTTTAATTCAGCACATATGTCCAAAAGCTTGACATACCTGGCTCACAGCTGTAGCTTTCAGATCTTCATCTGGATCTACGCCAACTCTGTAAAAAAAAAAAAACAACAAAAAAGCAACCCTGAGGACATATGGTAATGATATGATGTATATTAGAGAGCTTTGAGTGTAAAAATGTTTCCTGTGTCACTCATTTCCTACTAGGTGAGAAATGAGAAGAGCTGGGAAAACATCAGGATCACTTTCTAAATTAAAGAAGTTCTGAAGTTTTTAGGAAACTTTAAATTCCTTGTAACTGTCACTCCTAACACCTGTGATTAGATCTTTATCCTGGCTCTGATCCATCTCTGGGGAGAGATAATCAAGATGTTAACCTGTGCTAGGAAATCCTTAACTGCTGACAGAAGAGCAGTGCTGAGGTACTGCAGTTGGTGTGTGGAGGACAGGATTACAGAACTCCAGTGTTTCTTGACTATGCTGCATTATGGATCTCTTGAAGCACTTGGGAAAGGCTTTACTTGGCACACCAGGTACAGGGAAGCAACCCAGAAGGGAGAGGAGTCTGCAGTGAGTGATGTGCAAGATGATGATAACCTGGGTGGCATTTTCCCATCCCATACGGATGGGAAAAACTAAAATTGGCTGTTTAAAGGGATGTGGTGGAAGAATTGACATCTTTTGGGTATGGCTGATACTCGGAGCTGGGGAGAAATGCAACTGAAAAATGTTTTAAGTTGAACAACAGAGGCTTGTGCTGATGAAAGATACAAGAAACTATGGAAAGCAGTGAGGGATGATGAATAATGCACCTTATTATCAGCCAAATCTGAAGCCTACAGCTAAGGTGACCAACAGCCCCCATATGTCTCACAAGCTCCCACATAGTGGCAGGTCCACCAACCTACAACAGAATTTACTTATGCAAAGAAAAGGTAGTCTTTCACTAGATATTAATTTAAGGCCACTTTACTGGTTTTCTGATAGTCTTCATTCTTGAGTGTAGTTTTGCTTTTGTTAATAACACATCACATTATATTTTAAAATTATATTTAATATTAACAATTATATACCTCAACATTCTTTCCTGTAAATTTTATGCATACACTCTTATTGACTTGGAGAAAATGACAGAAACTGTATGCAAAGTAGATGCCTTTTATATGTAAATACTGAATGGGAGAAAAAATAAAGACATTCCTTTCTGTCATAGCTCTCGAGCTTCAACAAACCTGAGTCCTTCAGGCATAAATATTTCTATCTTTTTATTAAAAGTAACCATCCTGGTGCTGACTCAACAAAGAGACAGAATGAATAGCAGATTGTTTTCTTTTTTTGTCCTCTTGGTCCTTAAATTGCAAGGAAAAGCTTCTGATGACACTAACCCTATTCATTAGTTTGGAGTAAAGCAAGTAAGGTATTTCCATTTCATTAAAATGGAACCATTTACATATGAAAAGGAAAAGAATCATTACCCAGAGGTTTAACCATCTCTCTGACAGTGGGTTTATTATTGCCATGTGCACAACAGAAGTGTCCAGGGCCTTATCTGTGCTTGGCTCTGTAAAACAGAGTCGTGTGAGACAGCCCTGCCCTGCAGAGTGTGCAGGGTAAGGACAGTGGCTGGAGTGGAGGCTGAAGCAGTGGCACAAACCTGAGTGCTGCGGTCCCAAACTCATAACCCAGGTCAGAATCAGAAAGAGAATCTCAGTCTCCTGAACACAATCATTGGCACTGCTTATTAGACTGTGCTGATTTGTTGGATGTGTTCTCCAGCATCACCACTGGGCCAAGATAAACCCACCAGCAGTACATTAGTTAGAGAACTGCAGAGTTCTGGAAGTAAAAAAATTCAATGTGTTCACAGATAGGTGCAGCTGAAAGGCAGGGCTACAGCACAGACTTCCCAACACTCTCTTCTTAATGAGCTTAACTTGACCTCAAAGAAGGTCGGTTCTGGGACAGAAGTAATTTAGCCTTCATGCAGTTCTCACCTTGCTGGAGCTGAGAAACCGCTGCTTGTGGCTGACTGTGTGTGTTGGAGCTGTGATGTGTTATTAGAGACTGAGCTAAGACAACAGAAAACGCTTCACCCAGGACTCAATGGACTGTAATAGCAAATGGAAAAAAGGCTAGGCTATGGGGAGGATAGGAAGCAGACTTTCTGCTGTGATATTGATTCAGTAGCAGGGATATAACTAATAGCTAATCCCACTGACAACAGGAATCAACTGGTATTGTAAATCCAAGTTCTGTTTTCCTCAGCTCTGCAGAATTTTTGGTATGCTGAAGCTTCTCTGCATCTATAATTTCTCATCCTTATAGCTACAGAGACAGCTAGACATTTTGCTTTATTCTGCAGACAACAGATTATCATAATATGGCACAAATGAAGATTCTCACATGACATCCTAACAGGAGTATTACATTTAAAGCCAGAAAAATGCAACAATAAATACCTAAGGAAATCAAACTTGGATTTTTCACGTATGAAAAAGAAAAGAAGGCTTCTATGCCACATGAATTCACTGAGCCTGAGCTGACACTTTTCTTTGGTCTGTTCTTTGCCCTCATTTAAAATACATGGTCAGATGTAATTGCTGTTTTTCTCATGGACTAATATCTCATTACTGGGAATTAATGTGGATAGCACATTATTACCAAGTGATTTTAAGTCCTGTGGGAAAAGAACCAAATTATTCTTTGCGTTCCATGGGAGATTTTTTAATGCATTAAAATAGCAATACATTCCTGTAGTTTTATTAAGTGTGAACTAAGTAAACTCAGTCCAGTCAGTTCTGAAATTGTGGCTAATTATTTCATATCCAAACATAGATTTTGGAGCCTAATATCAGGCACCTAGAAAATCATGGTCTTCTGTAACTCTGATATACTTGACAGGAATCGGAATGCTATATTTAAATTTTAAATACTGAAAAAACAAAGTATGACAAATTATAAGAGACAGTCAAGGTGACTGAAAATAATCATATTTATGCACTTCAAGTTTACATTCTTGACTTCTTCGAAAGACCTGTTAGATCTAATGCTATTGCCAGTAGAATTTACAGCTTAAAATTCGTGTAAATTACTATAACTGCCTCTAAGAAATATCCTGATAATATTTGTACAAACATCTTTCCCCTTTTAACATTCTCAGGTTTCCATTCCTGTGAGAAGATCTAATAGATGCTCAAAAAATATTTTCTTAGTATTTTTTCTCCTTTCTTGCTATCAACTTTTGTCTCTTTTCTCCTGTTGTCTTCTTTAACTTCCTGCAGCCTCTCTTCTTTCTGTCCCACTTTCCCTGGTTGCTCTCTCTGTTCCTTGTTTGTCTTCTAAATACTGTATGCTTTTATTTCCACCTTTCTATTTTTGCATCTTTTTATTCTATACATTAAACATTAGGATGATTACTCTTCCATGAAGACAAATGCAAAGACTTTTTAATCAGTTCTATACTGCAGTGAAGTTTACTTTATGTACTTAGAGAGGCTTTAGTAATATCTCAGGTCCAAATGCTCTAGATAGGAACAAAATCAAACCCTGACAGCTTCTTTGTATTGTCCTTTTGGTTGCTTTTGGGTGGGGGATTGGGGTGTGGTAGGGTGTGTGCTGTGGTGGTTTTTTGTTTTTAAATAAGGACTGGATCAAAACCTGGATTCAGAAAATGCTTCATGTTGCTATGCTCAAAATTTGGAAGGGAAGCTTTTGATTTCAGCCAGCCTGTAGCAATTAGGCCTAAGAATTGCTGGGAAATGTGCATTAATCTGCACAAGCACCCCTTGCAGTGGATGGGATTTAAATCCCCGTGTGCTATCAATGCATCATTTTCTTTAGCAAGAGTCAGAATGCGTTTGGTAATAAGAGAAGGAACTTGTCACTGAATACAAAGCAGTTGATAATATCTTTTCTTATGTGGTTTGAAATGAAAATGGATCGAAAGATAAATCCCAAATTGTCAGGGGAATCAGTAGTAAGAAATACACACCCAATCCATAGGAATACTGGGTAGTAAATCACTATTCAGGCATTGTAAACTTTTAATTCCCTTACTTCAAATCACCACAAAATCAACAGTGTAGGATAAAGTTTCTGCTTTCTACAGTGAAGTCACAAAAACCCATATAGACTCACATCTTCGTGAGGATCTAGGCTCACAGAGCAGAACTTTTGGTGTCAGTACTTACAAGTGTGATTCTCAGCCCTCCCTCACTTTAAGTGCTGAAAAATCTGTAAATAGAGACATTTCTCTGAAATCTGAATTCTAATTACTGAAGGCTCCTTCTGAGCCTTTCTGTATTCACAGAGCAGAGCCTGGTTCATGCAAGTTGAATTTTGCTTGCAGTCCTACCTAGTCTGGTTTGCAACCACCATGGACTCACATGGGTTAGTTGTGCTCCAGCTGAGGAAGCCAGGACTACTTTTACTTGAAAACTTGTTCTGAGAGCATGTAGTTGATTCTATCTAGTTGAAGCCTCTAGAAACAGTTGTTTATATCTGTATTGCTTAATGCAGCTAATGATTTAATGAACAAAATATCTGGCTTGGGAAAGAGAAGTATCTCCTAATGCAAGTAGCAATCTTCCCCTGATCTAAGTGTGTGACGGTAAATGTGTACCTGATGGACCAGGACCTCACAGAGCTGCCACATAAGGGTCAGGATTAGCCAAATCTCCTCTACATCCTTTTCTACATCAGTGGAGAAACAAAGGCAGCTCAAGAGGTGAAAAGTCTGGCAACGCTACCCATTTCTGGCCTCATACTATGAAATGGGGATAACAATACTTCCTTCACCTTATTGCTCGTGTTTAGTGTGTTTAGCTTGTAAGTACATGTCCTTTATTATGTCTGTACAAAATCTAGCACAGCTAAGAGTGTTGCTGGAAGTTAATTAATAACAGTATTGGCTTCTTTGCTTGTCAAAGGTGTCACTGGAAGAACTCACCTTGTCCGTGCCATCGCCTCAGCCTTCCACTGGCTGTCTCACTGTAACTAAACCAGTCTTTAAGCCTCAGCTTACATCTCAAAAGCTACGCATCCCAGGATGTGCTAAACCCCAGGAAGGGTTTTTTGAGTAAGTGATTTATAACCCAATTTTTAAAGATGGCCATTAAACAGCATTTGCAACAGGAGTCTTGAATATTTTTGCATGAATAAATCTCAAGCTTGTAGCTATCCATCATCAGCATATTGCATTCAGTACAGAATTATTAACTGTAAAGACTAGAAACATGAGCAAAATTCAAAAATAGATTGTTTCATGATCTCTAATAAATCATTGTACTTGAAATTAAAAAAACCTTCAGGATAAATAATGATTTCTCAGGACATTATTCTTGTCCATGTGACAGTAAGTGTGATGTGTATTCCTAACAAAGTGATACCTAAAATCTGCTTTTGCTTCCAGATTTCTCTATTGCTGCTACATGCTGCTTTTTCTGTGGACTGATGCTGTCAAAAACATCTGCTTTTTTATAGCACAATATTTCATTGACATAAACCAGTGAAGAATTATGGCATGAGTATAGATATTCAAAGTTCAGCTCAAGCTGATTTTGTTAATAAAGGAAAACACTTCAGTTTAAGTTTAAGGCAAGAGTAATCACTTGCATCTCACAGCAGAAAGAACAAATCAGTTTAATTTCATGCTGAGGAGGGTTAAAAGAAATTATCAGGTAAATGATGCTTCCTAAATGGTTATGACAGCTGTTTGTCATGTAGCTAATGCTTTCTATACACAACATGCTGAAATGGAACAAAAAGTATAATTTAAACCTGTCCAATCATGTAAGAGGTAACTGTGTCATAGTTTGACTTTTGAATCTGGAATTTCATAAAACTGGTAAGATAGTTTATTTTAAAGCTAAACATTTGTTCTGTGGTCAAAATCAATGCACCATTTTTGATGGACATATGGAGAGCTACTTGATTGCAGAATTGACAGCTAAATTAATACACCTGTATAAATGGTGTCCAAATAATGGTGGGGTGCAATTCATGAAGATACTGGGTAAATGCAAATAGAAGATAAGGCTGAAGAAAGAACTGTAGTGATCTATAAGAGATCCACAAGTTATAGTTTCTAGATGTGACCTCAAGTATCAAAAAGGTTGTGAAATTGAGGGTAATGTCACTGCATAAAATTTGAACACTTTCCTATAGCTGTGCAGCTGTGTAAAGAAAATGCTAAAGTTTAAAAGCAGATGAGGGCTTGCATTTACATTATGAACTTATTTGTAGAGCAGCCAGACTGATGAACTGGATCTGTAGATAGCAAAGAAAGAAAGGGGGAGATGTTGCATGAAGGCCTTGTTGCCTTTGTAAAATCATGGCTCAGGCCTCTTACTTGGGCTAAGTAGAAAAGGACTGTGGGAAAGAGACACAGCTGAATTAGGGCAGAAAAACATGCTGCGTGACCATTGCGTGCTGACATCGTGGTGTGTGGTGGTCAGTTGAATCACGTTTGTTGTGCCTGAAAACTACGTAAACAGGTAACTGGCTAACTGCTTAAAAAGGGGGGGATTTTGCCATAAAGGGGCTCTCCTTTGCACCTGCCTGGGGACCCTGCGTCGCTCATTATCGCGACAGCTGGTATCCGATTCTCTGTTCTGATAATCCTCTTTTATCCTAATATTGGAGCAGGGGCACTAGAATAGTAGGGCCACTTTGAAGTCACAAGGTACATCTGCATGGGAGAATGCAATGTCAGATGTCTTGCAGTCATGGGAGCAAGGCACTCCAGTGCAGCATCCTGAGCAGCAGTGATTTGCATCCCTACAATGCTTCTGGCACACACAGTAGGTTATCAATGTCATTGTGCTGTGTGGATATAGCTGTAGTGAGAAATCAGGCCTCTTGCTTAAAAATATGAACCTAAGCTAAGATTAACATAATTTAACTTCCGTAGAATTTTTAGAAATCATCATTTGTAGTAGCAACACTGCATGTGAATAGAATTGGAAAAAAATCATCATGAAAGTCGACAGCAACCAAAATAACATAAACTTCTGGTGACAGTGTCAGAACTGGAATGAGATTTCAGGTTTAAGGAAAGATTATTGTAGTAGATGCTGTGACAGAATAAAAGGTGTTATTGTTTATTCTGACACTCAGGCTTGTTATGTCAAAGATTACCAAATCTAGCTGGATGGGAAGAGCAAGTTGTATATTTATGTCCACACAGTAATTGCATGGATTATACTGAATTCCATGTCAAATTGGAAAAATAGCAGCTACTGACTGTGCCAAACCCACTCTGCCCCAGTACCATGCTTTTCACAGTGAGCTAAGGAGGTTTAACTCATGGCATGTGGCTGCAGGTCAGCTCAGCACTTTTTCATCTTCAGGCAGTGGCTGCAGGGGGTTCCTGTTTTAAAGTGTGATGCTGAAAAATGCAGGGCTTTACAAAAGTTTTACATTCTTGTGTTTATATGTACATGTGTCTTTAGGGATCCAAAGTCACAGTTGCTTCCTGCCTCTGATAAAAAGTGAATGCGTGAGAAATTTGATTGTTGTGCTTTCTCTTGAACTGTTTTCTTGGATTTCACAAAAATGATACAATTAAATATATTCAGTATGTGGTCCACAGACAACTAGTGAAACCCATCGACCCTTGGCAGCAATGTCAGGCATCCTCTTGGATGATCGACACGTTTTGCTTCTTTTACTTCCCCTGCCTTTTTTTTTTTTTTTACTTTTCAATTTTGGTTTTCCTATTTATATATGCTCATATCACATGTTGTTCCTGTACCTTTTATTGCACTGTGGTAGGTGATCCAGCTATCACCTTCCACTTTGGTTTTTATAGCTCTGCTTTGCTGAGTAATAACTCATTTGCATGCTTTATTTTTCTACTTATGCCTTAGGGAGAAGAAAAATAGGGGATACACATCATAAAGTCACCCCAAGACAGTCATAAAATGATATTTTTAGTCTTCTACATTTAGATTAATAAACTTTCTGTTCTAAAGTATGTGGAAAACACCACTTTTCCCTCTTTTTTTATATCCTTATTTGGAAAACATGTATCTTAGCTGGAATTGTTTTTCTAGGAACCTGGCAATTTCAGATCCCTCTGATAGTTTGGCTTTATTCTGTTCCCCCCTCCTCAGTAAGGACTGGTCTGTGTGTCATGTGCTTCTATGTGAGCCATTCCACTGTGCCTGCACCAAAAGAGCAGGTTTTTTTTAATCCATTCTTTTCCTAAAATGCCCCCTCTGGTTTTTGAGCAGGCTCTGAGTTGCAGTGTTTGAGGGGGGGTTTCCCCAGGGCTCTTGGCAGGGGTCTGACTGCTCCCAGTCAAGCAATGCCACTGATGTCATTGACTTCAAAGGGAGCAAAGTTACACTAGCACTGCGTCTTTCCAATTTCCCTGATATTTTTGCCAGCTCTCAGCATTTCTGAGTTATACTGGGATGTGGTGGTCATTTTAACCTTCCACTTATGGTTGTACTGGCATCACTCATCAGCCTGGGTTTCACTAACATTGACTGGAGACAGGCACTCACTGGCATTGCTGTCATTTACTCAGTGAAAGAAAGAGATTGTTTTATGTAGCTCATTAATGTAAAACCTGAGATCTACAGAACAAGGTAAGCACTTTATTGCCTGCTTTTCAAGCATTTAGATTCTGTCTGTATCTCCCTCTTGTTCAGAAGTGCCAGAAGAGCAGGAAGCCCAGAACAGGGTTGGTTATAAGGAGGCACAGCCACAGTCAGTTAATAGGCACTGCCCCTGACAGTAACACTGCACTTACTGAGCAGGGAGGTGATTACTTGTAAGCAATCAGACATAGATTTATGGGCAAAGGATGGGAAAGTTTGAAAGGACCGTATTCCTCCTGATTTTTTTTTTATCTTAGCTACAGAGAAAAAACAAACCCCAAACCCTCAGTAGATCTAAAATTCAGGATAACTGCTACCAGAAGACTGCTAAAATTAAACTCCTGCTCTAACAGTAGATTATTTGATATCAATAGGTTATAAAATTATTAAAAATTTGCTTTTTTTAAATTGGAAAAAATCTGTTCAGGCTTAGTTGAGATGGAGGCACCGCTGGAGAAAAATGTGGCTGCAAGGGTCACATCACTCAGGACTACTGTGTTCAAATTAGAGAAACTGAAAAACAATAACACATGTAAAATAACGTGACTTGAATAATTTTATAAGACTGCAGGAGAAGTTCAGATATGAGAAGTGTGCATGGTAGTAGCTGAGATACACAGGGCAATTATCACTTTCTCAGCAAGGTGTCACTTTGCAATTTAGATTTCACCTGAGTTTTATATGTCAGATGAGCACTGTGACTCAGAGAATAAGAGAATCCCTTGACATCATATTATAGTACTGATGCAGCATTGACTTCAAAGAAAGGATGGGGTTGGGTCCTTTTTTGGTAGTAATGATGTTATTTCTTTTGAGGACCAACCAAGTTAATCCTAACAAAGGCTGAGCTTTTGAAATAATGAATCACAGCACAGTGTGGTAAGTGTGTCATGAGGTGACTGTAATGCCTCCCATCCAAAATCTTTTTTAGGGGAATAAAAAAAAGGCGGGGGGGAGGTATATTTTGATTTCCCTTACTTTATTTTAGTCAATGATCCTGTATTTTCAATAACACCTACTGGGACTGACCCCAACCTACATGTCTTAAGGAGCTACTGGTGATGGCAGGTGCTTTTTTTGCTTTTATTTAAGATGTTGCAAATGGAGAGGTTTAGACACACATGAATCTGTGTATCATCTTTTCAATGAGATACACAAACCACAATATTGATCAGCCTTCGTGTGCTTTAAGAATTTCATTATTATTACTGTGCCTCTCCCTGTGCTGTGAGGAAGTCTGCAGATCAAATTCTTTGTACACAATATTGAAAATGTATTAATAAAAAATCCCTGCAAAATAAAAAATGCATCTTCAATTGATGCAAAAAGACAGAATAACTACTGCATTACAAAAAAGATCATTTTTTGCACATAGTAAATATCTTAGCTGCTATTTTTATGAACTCCATGGAGATGAATAGAGCTTTCAAAAGAAAAAAAATTAAGGAATTAGACCGTTTTGTTGGTGTCTTACTTAGGCTACTAATAAACTTTGTCAGCTAGGAAAAATGAGAACTGATTTTACATAAGATCTGTATGAGGAAAAGAATCTGTGCACAGATGTATTTTGACAAATCCTATGGATGAGATTAGTCAATTTCTGGCTCAGAAATAACAGTTCCCTCCAGCGAATTATGTCAGTGATTTCAGAGCAGTAAAATGTTTGTTCTCTGAATCACTTTAGGTGTCTATTCCTTTATTTTCCTTGAACATAAACAGTACAGTGTTGGAAAGAAGCCCAGGCCATGGTAGATGCATTAGATTATTGCTAATGTGATTAACTCAAAGTAAAACATTAAATCCTCCTGAGGCATTAGTCTAAATAATGAGATGACCAACTCTAAGTTCCCTGGGCTCACGGCATGGGGGAAAATATATCATGCACTTCATCTCTTGCACTGACGTTTGAAATGTCTCATATGAAGCTGGTACTGGGAGCAATTGTGCACGGAGCCGTTGTAGGGGAAGAGTAATGCTGCTCAAGCTTAATGCAGGTTACAACCAAAATGGGCTGAGTAAATGCTTCTGGCTTTGCTGCTGAGAACTGGTGCTACGAAAGCTGTCACCCATCTGCCCATTTAGGCTACCCTTTTCACAAGCAATTTGTAAATCAGCCGCATTGCTTAAGATCATATTTAGTATCCTGCTTTGAAATATGTTCACCTGAGTTCTGTCTGAAATGCTCAGTACAGCAGGGAATTACAGTAAGGACTTCTATGAATTGATTGACCCAAGGCTGTACAAAGCAGGTTGAAGGTATATTCTCCTGTATACTGTGTAAATTATGCTGTGCTATTTTTTTAAATCAGAGATTAAATCAAAATGGCATTTCTGAATTCTCAACACCATGAAGCACACGGGTGTCTAGAGCTGAGGTCACTCTGCTCACAGGCAGAGACACCGCAGTGCATAATGTGAGCAAGCACTGATAGGATCTTCCCTTGTTTCCTTATCCAGGAAAAAGAGCTCAGACTCAGGAAAACATTAGGTACTAAAACGGAAGAGTTTTGCCTAAAATTTCATTGTCTGATGTGTACAGTGCCAAGAATTATTACCCTTTTGTTTAAATGGCAGAAAAACACCTGTGCATGTTTGTGTCAAAACACACTTTAAAGCCACTTTAAATACAGCAGGATAAACAGAAGTGTCTTTCCTGAAGGCAATGTTCTAAAACACTGCTTAATGGAAAATTTAACTTTTCGTTTCTTTTACACCACTTTGCTTCTCAGCAACACGGAATAAAATAATGACTCAAAGACACTCACTTTATTTAATTTTTTACTATACCATTTAAACCCCCAAACCTACACAGATTATATCCACCTGATACAGCAAATATCAATTAGAACACAATAGTCTTTTTGACAGAGTGACTGTAGAAGTGCTGGAAAAGTATGCTTCCCTTTATCTAGTGTTTATGCTGTTCCATGTTGTTTTTATCACTTGGGAATAAATTCACTTATTTAGAGAGAATAAGAGCTTAAATGGAATGTAAAAGATCCAGAAGCTCAGGTCTGATGCCCTAACATGGGTGAAATTCAACTTGTATACATATATTTGCATTGTGTTACATGGTATTCAGGAGAATTGAGGAAATGTCAGGAACTTGTTTTGGATTTGAGCATTCTTATTCGGGCAAAGCAAAGGTTTCAGATGTCAACGCTGGCTTTTTCCTTAACTCAACCATGGCTGCAAACCTCTCAATTCTGCTAATTCTGTTGATCTCAAGTCAAAAATTCCCTAATTTTCTTTTGGTAATGAACTAAATTGGCATATTTGCCTTGTTTTTGGGGGGTTCTCTCATAAACATGTGCTGTTTTGATTTTTTTTTTTATACTGCCTGCACCACTCTTTGCAAGCTTTTCATCAGCACCCAGGAGGAGGGTTAACCACCCCTTTGTTGAATAGTACTTACCAATTGGGAAACACTGGTAAAACACTTTCATTTTAATGAAATAAAATCTATCTTTTCAAAAGTGCATTTAAAAAAAACTCTTTAAATTTTCTAGTGTTTGGGGTTTTTAATTTAAATTTTGTTTCGTCTTCTCTTTATAGCCATATACAGCTTGAGCAAAAAGCCTGGAGCACCCAGTTGAATTTTAAAATGAGTGCAGGGGAAAGGAAGTGCTGGGAGGATGAGATAGGGAGTGTGATATGAAGTTCCATAGTTTTATTTAAGCTTCTTCTCTTGCTTTGTAGTGTGTTGGGAGGTGTTTGCTGCATCATGGTTAAGAAAGGAACTCCATTCCCATTGCCTTCTTGTAAAAATAAGAATAAAAACTGAGTGTGGCAATATGAGCCAACATCTGAATTCTAGCAGTGATCACAAGGAAAGCAATAGTTTGTACGAGTTTAAGAAGAGACAAAGTGAGAAAGTAGAGTGAGAAATTGCCTCAATCAGGGATTCTGAAAGCATAGTATGCTCCTGCCTGCAGGCCAAGAAAATAAATGAATGTCATTATGACAGCCTGCACCAGCTAAGGATCTGTCCCCATTTCTCCACTGCCACACAGCTTCCCTGGGGTTCTAAGTACTTCTCTGTGGCCATTGACTTCAGGCAATGTGATATTTCTGTCGGTGTATTCATAAATATGTGATACTTTGGCATTGGCTTCAGGTTCCTACCTTACTGAGCAGAGCCAGTAGACTTCAGAGCTGAAAGGCTAAGTCCTAAAACAAGTCTAATGCCTAAAACACCCCACAGAATCACAGAATCATTTAGGTTGGAAAAGACCTTTAAGATTGTTGAGTTCCACCATTAACCCAGCACTGCCAAGTCCACAACTAAAGCATGTGCCACATCTACATCTGGAAGGGCAAAAGCCTTCTTCCCCTCTTTTGGGAAACAAAGAACAGATTAAATCATTTTTCTTCTTAAAATGTATTATTACTCCTTTCTGGGACATGCATGTTGAGATATATGTATTGGCATAATTGTAGTTATGTTGACATTTGCCTAATCTAACTTGGGGACCTTGTCACTTGTTTATAATTCTGATTTTCAATGAAGTGATAGCGAAGTGGCGCACATCTATTACAACTTAGATTTCAAAGTGATAATATATAAGCAATACAAAGAAATGCTCTGACAGAGAATTCAATGTTTCTTTTCCCAGTATTGGATTGAGCATAAATAAGGAAGTACATTGGCTGCAGACTGTCTTTTGGAATTAAGTTGAGCAAACAGAATTCAAATTCAAATATATGTGTATGTAAGGGTTACTAGATCAGAAAGCATGTGAGCAATCATTCTTCTGTAGACTACTGAATACGGTACTGGAAGACCTGGATTCTGAACTTTACTCTGCAGAAGATGACTGTATTTCAGTTGATACCTCATTTTAAATGGAACAGAAACCCTTATTTGGACAGAAGCTGGCACCTCCTTAATGAACACTTTAGTCACCAGTCTAAAGAATAATTTTATCTCATTTTCTGGTGAATTAGAATTATTTTCTAACTTCTCTGTTTTCCTCACCTCGTATGCATATGCATACACACACAGAATTGGTGAGGTTTGGGCTAGAATTCTTCCAGAAAGGTGGAACAAATTGAGTGAGGCAGAGGAAGCAAACCATCAAACCCATGTCACTTGTGGATGCAGCAGGCAAGAGGGAGAGCACGGCTGCTCCTGCTGGGTCTAGATGGGAAACAAGCTGCCATGGAATTTGTAGGAATCCTATGGGGTGGAGATTAGAAAAGCTTAGGGACTGATTAAGACTCAGATCCAGATGCAGGCAGACTCCCTGAACCTATGCTGTGATTCCTGACCAGGCTTAGTGCTCATGAATAAGTGAGTAACAAAGGGCATTAGGTAGTTCCAAGGTCACCCTCTACAAAACCTTGTCCACTTGTAAGATTAGATCAGCCAAGTGTGGTTTCTTAGGATTCCTTTTTGGGTATTTTACATAAACAGAACTTATATAAACTTGTGTATAAACATCTTTTCTCTATATTTATTTGCAAAAAAAATATTTTGGATTTATAAACCCAGAATTTTATGTATGCTTTCAAGATTCCTTTTTATATTATTTGTCATTAAAACAAAATGGTGTATCTATTTCAAGAAGTAAAAAATGAAGAAGCAGAATATACTTTTCAGGGCATTGAAATCAAGTACTTTTTGCTGAGATAAGAGGTAATTTTCTCATTTAAAGCTCATCAATGTACTGACCAGACAGTTAGTGTTGGGCTGTTTCTGATAACTCACTATACAGAAGTCTCTATTACACTGTAATTATCTGTTTATTAAAAGCCCAGACTGCCATACAGAGCCTCGATTACTTAGTATCTGCTTTAATTAACTTTTCACATTCAGCTAATTCTGGAACAACTTGATAGGCTTGTTATCAAGCATGCCAGACCTGTCCTTTCACTCTATATTTCAAAAAAGAACACGAAGTTCTGAATTTCCAGAGAAATGTTTCACAAGAACTGCAAGTTTCATGAAAGTTGAAGTCACAGTCCTCTTCTGTCACAAAAGTTCCTCTGCAAACCCAGAGGTACCCAGTAATGTTTTTATTGTTTAGGTTCACTACTGTTTAGTTAGAATACTTATGTCATAGTCCATATGTTGCCTAAGACCCCAAGTATTCCCATTTATCACCTTTATTCTTGTTGGAAGACACAAGGCATGCTTTGGGGTTTTTTCTTCATGTAGAGTTTAGAAACAGAAGGAAATGTTTTTGCACTTTGTGGAATATTTGATAGGAGGAAGGAAAACCACAGGAAAGGTTAAAAAACCTGAGGAAGTTTGAAAAATTTTGGGTTTTTTCATACTTAAATGATATTTTAAGTCATGCTGAAAACTTTCATCCCTTCTAAATGAACCATTCATTTAATATTTTTTTTTCTGAAGAGATTCTAGTATTCTTAGTCAAGTAAAATAGGAGAAGGATGAACATACACACTTTGGAGATAATGCAAACTAACAAATGTGGAAACTATTAATTCCATGCCCGTCTGTTTTTTAGTCCAGCTGTCAGTATCACACAGTACTTAAAATATGAAAGGTCAGTGAGTTTTGAGAGTACTTATTTTTCAGAAAGCAACAGTCTCTGACCAATAATAGAAAGAATTAAGCAGTATCTTGTTCAGTACTTACAGACCAGGAATATAAGATTCACCTTAGTAAATGTGATCCTTATTTTTTCTAGAGTCTGGTTCGATACCACATATTTATCTCAAACTTTTAAAGGCTCAAATTATTTTTTGTACCCTTTTCCTACCTTCAAATGGCACAGTTTTGACATATACTTGAAATTAGCTGGGTTTATGCCTTCACCAATTTAATTCTGACAGACTAGTTAGAGCTCCAGATTAATTTGGGATATTTTGGTAGAAAGCAATAAATCATCAGTTTCATTCCAAAGTTCCTAATAATTAAGATGTTCCCTAGCACTATTTCCAGACAGGTTTGTTTGATTCTTTATTTGTAATTTGAAGGACTTCATCATGTTGACTGCTGCATAGCAGCTACCTTTTGTATGACAAGGAGAAAAGTTGTAATGGGAGACAAAAATTATTGCATTAAATGGAAGAAAACTTTTTTTTAGCGTACTCAGACATATCAAAGCAACAGTATTTCAAAATAGGATAAGCTAAATAGTTTAATTGACACAAATCCAGCTGGATGGATTATATTCCAAACTATAGATTTATTTATAGTTTTCTGGAAGTATCTATAAACTATTCAGGGTTTTTTGGGCTGCGGAGAGTTCATCTTACCATTTGTTGCTAGTAAACTGAAAGGCATGAATCTTTTATTGTTGTGTAATTTTCCTTCTCTCCTGCATCAAATATTCTAGCAATAAGTGTATCTTTCATATCTTTCTTTTTCTGTTTTCAGTAGCCGTGTGGAGCTAGAAATACAAGCTGTGTGAGGTGGGATTTAACTGTCTGCCCTGTTAGGAGACTGTGCACAAAATTAGTCCCCTCTGGCCAATAAAGACCAACAGAGTTGATAGCTGGAGTCATGTACAAGTCATGCACGAGTCACAGTTGCAATCCAAAGTGTCCTATTCAACATGTGCCCTGGACTGCCTTCACAGCTGCAGTCAGAAAGCTCAAGTCCTCTGTGTTTCAGTCTTTTATTTTGTTATCAAGCACAAATGTTTATAAATCTTGCTTAGTGCCATTCAGGCAAAATGCTGTGGTGAATAACTGTGAGAGATCAAATGCACACCTTATCTTTGCAGAGAAGTGCCTTGCAAATAAATGACAGGCATTTCAGGAGATCACTGAGATTCATTACCTGGATGATTTCTCATTTTCAGATAGAAATGAAAGGAAATTATCCAATTTCTTTTTTTATAATAACATCCAATACATTTAATGTCCAATTTTATAGTGCCTCTTGATTTATAGCATTTCCCAGGCTAAACGTGCTCTAGCTACCATTACAAAAGCAGCTATTGTGTTAACCCTTTCAGTGTGGGTGTGCCCCAAGAAATGTTTTCTTTGCTCAAAGATAATTTCATGTGTGATGTTGAACACCTGGATTTGAAGCAGAATGCCTTTCTAATGTGACTTCAGTCAGGAACTCCTGACCATTTGCTATTTCTTATAGTTACTACACATGATGTGCTTACATACCCACAAATCCAGAACTGATTCAAAGACCACCAACCAAAGAAAAAGTATCACATATAGCAGTATTTTTGTATTAAAAAAAAGATCTTTGACTCGGTTCTAACCCAGTATTTTAGTCTGTGCTACTACAGGGCATCAAGGGGAACAAAGTGATAAACCAGAATCTGATCTTCTGCTCTCTGTGACCCATGTCACAAGTAATCAATACATTACAATACAAATTATTCAAATTCTTAATCACAATGATCTTTATCATGCTTGGCTAAACTTGAAATTGCAGATAGTTATTTAAAGTGGCTCTATGTCCAATAGCTGAAGTCAGAACTCTGCCTTTTTCACTATCTTCCTGGACCAGTTGTTCCCTACCTTGCTGGGTAGGTGGGTTACTGGGTGGACAGAGAGTGACTGGCAGCCATGCAGTTTCCCAAGTCAATCCCAAATTAGTATTTTTCCGTTGTACCCAGAATATTGTGTGCAAACAATGATGGAGCTCATCAGCAAAATGATGAATCTTGAAGATAATGCTCCTTCAGTAAGTCTGGGACAGTGTCTCCTCTGAGCCTTTGTTTTGGGCTGTCCATGAGCACACCAAAGCTTCCTTGTTAGTTTAGTTTTACTTGAATAATTTTCAAGGTGTTCTTCACAATTGTGAAAATCACCTTTTAAACAGCAATGTAGATTTTGTGACCTGAGAGTCTGCACATAGATCAGTAATATCCTAAGGCTGAGGAGAGCCTGGGGGTCAGCAGGTTTTCTTATGTGTGTGCCATTAGTGGTAATGCGGGAATGTTCAAACTATCATCAGTATAAAAGATGCCAGGCAGAAGGCTGTCCTGTAGAGGTTCACAGGAGCAGACAGTTGGCCAGTTAAGGGCAGTATCTTAAAAATAGTTGCAGCATTTATGGTTAGACTTGTTACATTAAATTACAGCTGTTTCTGGATTTCAGAGGGTTTTTTTAAAATGCTTTTCCAGGCAAAGACTGTGTGATCTGTCTTGAAAGTGTGTCAGAGTGAAAAAAAGCCTCAGTGGGCTGAAGAGAATTGGGTGAAATTGGCCTTTCAACAGGCGTGTTTATTGCAGTGTGATTTTAAATACATACTGTACCGTGGCTAAAGGGCAATATGACCCTGCAAACCAGATCAAACTTTGTTTATTGGAGCTATATTTGTTACTGAGGGGAAACAACAGTTAGGCTGATTATGTCTATTCTAAACACAAAACAAAATAATAAGCAGTACCAAGTGCACAGAAATACAACTATGCTTAAAAATATCCTGCCTTTAATTGCACTGTTCATCACTATGAACAATGAAAAGAATATTTTTGTTACTGAAGCAGTCGTGCTGTAATCCTGGCCAAGACCATGTTGTTACAGCGGTTGCTCTGTCACAAAGTTCTGTCTTTCAGCAGTCTATAACTAGTTGTTAAAGGGCTGAGATAAACACAGAATCATATTCTACCAACCAGGTTTTTGGATTTTTTGCGGTAGACAGCCCCAGTCACACACAGTCAAGGCACAGCATTTCATCCCACTGCCCATCTACGTCCCTTATGAGACATTCTGGTAAACATATACACTGCCTTAGCCTTTGGTGTTGAAACAAAGTATTGGATACTGAAGGAACCAAAATCTTGACTTCTTCTGCTGAGTGAGACACTTTTGCTGAGAATGTGAGTTCAGTCAGTCTTGGTCATCCCCCCAAAAATGTGGTATGCCAGGCCTCAGTTTTTAGAGAAAGTTGGATGTTTGGAACTGAAGTTTTAGGTGAACTAGAAATGGTGTAATTTTAAGGGCAGCCAGGCACACAGACTGCTCTTTTCTAAAACACATTTACCAAAAGCAGTGGTTAGCTAGGCACAGTGGTAAAAGTTACTATTCAATGCTGCTTGGTATTTATTTACAATGTGGAATTAAATTCTTTCTATTAACTGGAGAATTGCTGCAAAGAGATGCACAGAGAGTCTGGAAATCCCTTGAGAAACATTTACACAGGCAGTGATGATAAACAAACAAGACCTAATACCTAGCACAATGCTTTTATAGGACATGTCCTATTAACAGTTTTCAATTTTTGCTCTGCCTGTCAGGAGAATCCTTTATCCTCAAACTTCTCATTGCAGATTTACTGTAAAATGTAGCTCTCTATTTTTAATCAGAGCATGGGGAATGAAGGGAATCATATATCCAAAAACATTAGCAAGTAATACTCAACATCTCTGAAGGCACATTCATTGAATACTTCAATTTGACTGTGAGCTTAAATGGCTATCTCTGTTTTGGTGTTGATGTATCAAAAAATTATTCTCGCACACTGATCCAGGCTTATTCCTTGTCTGCCAAGAACTGAATATTGTACTCCTTTCACATGGGGAGAAAAAGCAATTTTTTTTCCTGTTACAACTCTCCGATAAGTCAAAGGACAATGTATTATTTAGGAACTGGTACAGCCAGTTCCTAAATTACATTACAGCATATATGTAATGATATCAGCAGCTGATAATGCTGTAAACACTGTGCACATGCCTCTGTGCTAGGAAATGCACCAGTTACTGCACCAGACAACTGGGAACTTTTAAATAGGACCTCATTTCAGAAAGGGAACCCTCAACACTCCCTGAAACTCAGAGTTTCAGGTGTTTGGAAAGGAGACAGCTAAAATAAATAAGACATTTCCAAAAAGTGTATGTTTCATTCTTTTAGAACAAAGTTAAGAAATTTTCAGTCTTTGCCAAGAATTTTAAGACTAATTTTGAAGGCTGCTGTGTATGAGTAAATGCAGTAGTAAAATGAGAATTATTGGTATGGTTTTCTTTTAAAACTGTGTTTTGACATATAGACACATATAGACATAAATTCTATCATTAGCAGGTCATATTTCCAAGTCTTTAAGACTTTCCAAGACTTTTCTTAGATTCAAGGTAGAGTTTAAGTAGGAATATATGTTTTAGTAGAATTCATTTGTTAAATCAAGGAACTAGAATTCTTAACTTTAGTAAACTTAGTGAATTCCTGGGATCCATTTAAGCTCTTAGCAGTGCTTGTTTCTTGTGACATAGCTGATTGATATCCCTGCACTAAATGGGCGGTGTAAGTTGAGCCTTTTTTGGTAGCACATGGTTAGTTTTGATAGTGTATCTTACTATGTGTTTTAGCAACAATTTGCAAGTGTTGTATAAGCCTTACATATTTCTGGAATCAATCAACTGGTAGTTATCTCTGAGGACACATCCTAATCTTTTCTCTAAAAATAGAGTGACAGATTATATTTACATTATGTTAAATTTTAACTGAAAAAAAGCGCACAGATCTGATGCTATTGCTGCGAGGAGAGGGGGAAAATTATGGAAATTCCAGTCATTATGGAGACAAAAATTGATTTTTCAGAAGAAGCTTCATTCCTACTCTTATTTTAAAATTGCCACTGTTTTATTCCCCTATACACCAAGAGTCCTGGTCACTGTTATGAGAACTTCACAATGTAAATTATGGAGAAGGCAATAAATAATTGAAACATGGTATAATATGTGGGCAGTAATATACAGCAAGAAGGCTGTACAGGTCTTTAGTGCTGACTTCTGCCCTAACACCGTAATGCGTTATGGTAGAACAAATGGGAAATATACTGAAATGGTAAATATATTGAGTTCTTTCTGATTTATGTTATTTTTACATATCTTGAACTGCATGGATGATAGATTTATTTATGTTTCATAACCAAACTGTGGGTAAGTTGGTCTATACCATATAAGCTCAAGCATGTGTCACTAGGATAAGACTGAGTTGATTGACCTTGAGAAGTTTAAAGTTGCATCTCCTGAACTAATGATAGGAACTGCAGCCTATTTCACAGAGGGAGAGGGGACACAAAAGAGCCTATGTGAATAAGATTCAATCCATCCAAATAGATTCAGAAATCACATGCTCTTCTCTATTAGTCTCTGAATGCCTCCAGTTCAGTTAAGTACATTATCTGCTGGATAATCATTTTACGATGAAAAACTGGCAAAAAAAGCACACTCAGCTTGGGACTGTTATTTGCTTGATCGTGCTGTTTTTGATCATTCTCTCTTGAGAAGGTTTATCTATACAGAAACTTCTAGTTTATGTAGGGAAAGCCAGTGTAGTCAGTATGACCATTCATATATTTTTAGCTTCCTGTAAGCGCTTTATCTTGATAAGGTGAATAACTTTATTCGTTTAGGTTAACCGTGCTAGCACTGTGCTTTGGATTTGATCAATAGTGGTAGATCTGGTTCCCTGAAGCACTGGGGAATCACAGAAGAGTTTCAAACTGCGCCGGGATGGAGCCTGGGGTACATTTGTATCAGCTGAGCATGAAGGACTGCTGTGAGACCAGTCCCCCTCTTCTGTGCTTGTAGCCGTGGTTGCAGCATTTCCTTGGCTTCACCCCTTTTTTTCTGTAACTGATGACACACCTACCCGTTCTGATAAATCTCTTCAGAGACAATCATATAATTTTTGTACTTGTAATGCCGTGTCCCTTGGCTTTGTGACCTGAACCCTCTGAACTAGCTTGAAAAATACCACCTTTCTCTCCTAAAGAATCGTGGGGATAGATGCAGCTCAGAATTGCTGTTCAGGCACAGCTGCCAGCATCCTGGGGGACTACACCAAGCAAGCTGGTGTCATTAGCCACAGCTCCATAACTTTCCTCAGCAAACTCATCTGCTAGAATCCATACAAGTGTCAATTGTCATGAATTAACACCACCTTTAAATACAATTACTTAGCGAAATTACTGAAGACTAAAAAGACAAATGCTGGTACTAAGGACAAAATTCCATACTGAGGTGTTATAAATTATAAAGACAAATATCTTCACTAGAAGGAGAAATCAGAGCCTCAAGATGCATTTGTAATTAAAAATGCCTACTTAAAATTTTATCTCAGTTTGACCTCCTTATAATTTATGAAGATGTATTGTTCCAATGTCAAGAAATTAAGTGGAAATTACGGACCTAATAGCTTTATAATAAGAAAATCTATATCCTGATTACAAAACCAATTCATTTTATTGGTAAAAATGTCTGGCAGATCTGGTGGGATTCAGAGGAAATCCTCAGAGATGAGTATTTCAAATCAATAATGATTGTCCACTTTCAGTGTTTCTGGTGAAATCTATTGTACAAGAAGCTAGAGAAAGAAGCACATGCATTGAACAGTATAAACAGTTACTGTGAGAGTCAGCCCCTCACTTGTGTTCTTGGGGAGCTTTGCTCCTCTGGGTAGCACTAAGTAGAAGAAGAAATGCCACTGCATCCAATTCAGTTGCTTGTTAGTGAAAGCACTTGACAATATTAATTTAAAAATTCCCTAGAGAGCTAAACCAGGAGGGGCATCTGGCAACCCAAGTTCTTAGACTGCATATGTGACTACTGCTCACAGCCTTTTCCCTTACTGAATTCTCAGATTTATTTCTTATCTCCTGTTATAGAAACCCAGACTGATTTGGTCCCCAAGATCTAGTGAGAATGCTCTTCCTCACCCACGTTTCCATTGCCACACAGAGAAACTCTTGCTGACTGACAGTGAAAAAGTGGCAGATCTCAGAAAGATGACTGATAGTGCCAGAGTGTATCCAAACTGTAACGGCCTTGATTGACGTTATGGGACATGAGACATGTCATGAAGAAGAATCAAACTGTCACAGAAATAGAAAGCCTCCCCTCTGTATATGGATGCCTGCGTTTTATGTTTATCCAGTGCACTTGTATGCTACTCCTTATTTTGTCTGCAAGTTTTATCTATGCTCTTTGTAAAAGCCCCAATTTGGTAATCTTCAGCTGCTATTTTATAGCAAGAGTCTGACATGAAGGCTTGTAATCAGACATCATTTTGTAAACAAGGAAAACATATGCTATATATAGAATAACTGATAAGGAATTGTGAATTGCAGGCCTATCTCAATACTGAGGTTTTCTGTGGTGATCTTGCAAATCAGAGCAGGGACTTCTGAATGGATTGTGAAGTAACCAGAATCAGTAACCAGCATGAGTACACTCATTATTAAAAGTCGGGTTTCAAAAAAGCACACTTGCAAGGACACTGCATTTAAATTAGATCCTTTTTACTCCAGTTTTCTATTTCCCTCTCTCTTGTAATTTAACCTTCCTTGTCATTCATTGCTCTCTGTGAATAGCAGTGACTGGGAAGTAATTTAAAAAATAATAGAGTGAAGAAGAATATATAAAATAATGTGTAATAAATTAATGCCTGAATAAGGCACCAGTGGAGGTAGATTTTTCCAGCATACTCACATTATGAAGAGAAATACATGATTTATTACATGTTTGTGTAATAACTACAGATTTTAAGATGAGGGCAAAATCTGTCTTTCTAGCTTTTTCTTCAGCGGTGAGGAGGACACTACTAGCTTTTATTCACATTGCTCAAAAGGAGCAGTAGTGAAACAAACTCTTAGGAAACAAGGATGTGTCTGACCCAGGTTTAAACTCACAACAAACTTGGGAAGAACCTGTTCCTTGTGGTCTCGAGCCTCTAACAGGTAGATAAATACTTGCTTTGAGTGTGTTAAAGCTCATAGAAAGCACATATGGAAGCATTAGGAAGTTGTCAGAATGCAGTGATTGATCCACAGGGATCCTGTTCCATTTTGCTGGCTGATGCTGAACAGACAGTACTAACCTGATCTGCAGCCAGGTGAGCATTGGTGTTGTGCCCCCCCCAAACACCCAGACTGTGAAGAACACGATCAGCAGGGCTGTGGTGAACATCATCTGTTTGGGCTGGGAGTCCGTGTCTCGAATGGCCAATGCAAACGCAATTGCACCACGCAAACCTGAGAAAAGACAAGGATGATGAACTCAATGTGATGGAGAAACAGATTTTTAGTCTTTTCAGTCCAAACCCAGCTCCAAGGGCAGAGGAAATTTTCAGATGATAATCCTGCTTATAAAATACTAAATTGTGCTAACTGAAAGTGTGGGATTTATTGCAGCAACTTTGCAAAAGTGAATAATGAAAGTACTCTAATATTCACATAATAATCATGTTTGCTTTACATATACTGAATTCTTTGTCTTGAGTAATTGCAAATTAAGTAGTAATATGAACTTAATGCAGATTGAAAAAGAAATCTATATCTTGTGTTAAGGGGGACTACTCATGAAGTCAGGAGCAAGTCAAAAAGATGACTGGCATTAAAATCTGTACCCAAATATGCTACTCATTTCTTCCTTGGAAATATAGACTATTTCTTTAAAATTCCTTTAAAATAATTTAATGTTCTAAGACTAGTCAGAAAAAACATGACTGAAAAACGATGAACAGTTTCTCAGAAATGATTTTAAATATCTAAAAAAGGATGCAGAATAAATTAATGTACTTGAAACATTATAATGGTTTTAGAATTACACACCTACAGAGACTGCATAAACAAGACACTACAAAGGTGGTGAAAACAGCTAAATGAGTTTTAAAAAAAAAGCTCCACACGTAGTAATAAGGTGACTAAATAGGTCTTCACAGAATGCCATGTTTAAAAATTGAGGGGCGAAAAGCCTGCTAGTTCCTGCACCCCTCAGCATGCATAATACAAATAATACTCTATATTTTCCAGTGCCTTTCATTTATCTATTTAAATGTACTTTATTGTTTTCTAAATAAAATCCCAAAATAAGTGTAGAGAGTAAAGTCATTTCGTGTATACAATACACACTGAATCCAAAAAGTACTTTACAAGTATTGAGAGATTAAATCTAGTAATCAAACCTCTTGTAAGGCACTGATGACGTATGCAGAATCATTTAATTAACTGCTAAATGCAGCTATTTTTGGCCTAGAACTCCAAAGCTCTTCAAGATCACATAGCTAGAATGTGAATTATTTGGTAGAGAAGCTGGGCAGTTTATCCAGGGAACAGCACAAAGCTATTTCTGCAAGGAAGGAGCAGACTAGAGTTGCACTATCTGAAAATACTCAGTGGCATCAGGTTCAAAACACCATAGGCAGGCACTGGGGTTGTCCTTGGCTTTGCTTTTGCGTAAAAGAGGTCTCTGAGGATGCAGATGCTTTACTATTT
The DNA here is from genome assembly GCA_013397975.1 of Machaerirhynchus nigripectus. Taxonomy (NCBI): domain Eukaryota; kingdom Metazoa; phylum Chordata; class Aves; order Passeriformes; family Dicruridae; genus Machaerirhynchus; species Machaerirhynchus nigripectus. Next base: position 2,606,740 of record VZRQ01005820.1, on the reverse strand, counting down.
TCTTACAGGGAAAAAATATCAGCTCATTTTAAACATGTATCTGAGGAGGGAACAAACCACTATTGATTTTTCAGTGGTTATAGGGGTAATCTGGATGATAAAACCAGCTACATTTCAGTGGAAAACAGTGCTGCTTTCCACAATTGCATCACACCTTCAATTTTAAATCTAGAACATCTCTTTTTGTAAGAGAGGATATATCTCTATCATCTATATCTATCTATATCATCTATATCTATATAAGCGAATTAATACGTCTCTACTTCTTGAGCACTTGAATGGCTGTTTCTTCAGTTTAGAAAAATAGCGAGTGACTTCACTGCATTTTTCATTTGTAAAAGACAATGTGGTCATAAGAGATAATTCAGTTTCATCTAAGAACATATCTAAAGTAGAATAAATAATCAAACTAAGCATTTGCTTCCAAGTAAAGCCGTGTGAAGGGGACGAATACACCTAAAATGTAAAGACTCAATGAGAAGCAAGGAATACTACTATCTATCTATCTATCTATCTATCTATCTATATCTATCTATCTATCTATCTATCTATCTAAATACTTTCCCAGTAATAATACAAATGAAGGAAGGGAATTTTAACAACCTCAGAAAATGCTGAGATACTGAAATAGACTGAACTTTAGATTAGATTTTCTGTAAAACTTCAGGGAAAAATGCCAACAAAGCCCCGTGGAATGACTGGATGCAGTGGATGTTGGTACCTCAGCTACACCTGGAGAGAGTGGTGTAGTAGGAGGATAAACTCTGATGAATCATTAGCAGATATTCTCTCCCCTCATCTTTCAGAGATGCTGCACTGACAGCAGCTCCACATCTCTGTTAATCTATTCATCCTTGGGCTGTATCACAGATTTCTTAACAGATATTTTTTTTGGTGCCTGCCATTAGGGATTAATCTTTAAGCAATATTCTTTAATGTGCCAGAGCCTTCAAAGCAAACCAGACCAGGGTTAAGCTCCCATAGAACAGAACCCGTGTGCCCTGCAGGGCTGTTACCCATCCTTTGCCCACACTGCACACAGACACCTCCCCAAACCCAGCTCTCTGAAGAGCCTTTGAGGGCTGGAGTGGTTGTTGTGGGTGTGAAAGGAATCTGATGGGAAAGAAGATTTTCTTTGGGTAGATCTGGTGTTTTGGTTTCAACTGTAGTTCTCTACTCTTTTCTTCCTTGCTTTCTTTTCTGTTTAGCTGATTTCTTTACATCTCTACATTTTTGGAAAGGTTCACATTGACACTTCCCACCTCTGAGTCTGTATGAGTGTGCAGATGTAAATGCCTGCACAACAGCTGCCTGTACACTGGCATCTTTTGGTTTAATTCTGCATTGGTGTTCATCCTTTTAAGACTCCACTGCTGCTGTAATGCCTTATATTAACAGCAACCACCCCTGTAGCACCGTGACCCACAAGCCTCTCTGTTCTCTATTTATATGTTGTAGAGAAGAGGAAAGCAGAGTAAAAAGTAAATAAAAATATTGGAAGAAGAGTGGAAGATGCTATAAAGTTCAAGACTTTAAAATGTTCCTTTTTCACATGAGCAGAGACTGCTGCGCTGTTTACTTTAGCTGCTGTTCAACTTAATTTGAGAAGCTCAGGCTTAATTAGTCCTTGTATAAAGGACTTATCAAGTTTTCATTTACAATAGAATGTTATTAGGAATCATGATTAAAAACAGTTGTAGAAGTGAATCCACCCTCTGTAATGTATTGTTAGAGTCGTGGCAGAAGCAGATAAAGGATGTGATAAATCAAAATGCTACATAAGCCACTTCCAAGCCTAACTCTTCCACCTCTTCTCAACTGTATTAAAACTCATCAAAAAGCAGAACTTAATGACTTCAGGAGAGTTCTTTGCAGAGTCAGGTATAATCAAATGCTAATCAACAGTGTACTTGCCTGACCTTAATTGCTTTTCTCAGCAATTTTTCTCAGCAATCATTTTGGTGATTGTGGCAGTAAAACAAGCAGTAAATGTTTGGTGGGTTTGGTAACGACAGCATAGAAAACAAAATTAACCCCAAATGCATTGTTTTCTACATCTGAATGTGTGATGCTGTGGTGAATGTGATCAACTAGAACCTGGTGCTGTACCAGAACAATGAAGGTGGTAAAACACACATCGAGGTGGTATATGCCCCATCCCTGTGAACACTTGAGGTCAGGTTGGATGGGGCTCTGAGCAACCTGATTTAGTTGAAGATACCCATGCTTATTGCAGGGGGTTGGACGAGATAACCTTTAAAGGTTCCCTCCAACCCAAACTGTTCTATGACTATTTCTACTGATCTTTTGTAGATAATGTTTTCCTTCAAACTCGACTTCAATGCCTTGTTTACTCATCTGAAATGTGTCTCTCTTCTGGCATTCACTGTCCTCTCTGTTTATGACTATATGCAGTATGGTCAGTTTATAGCACTGAGAATGTTATCGGTAACTCAGCACAAATCTTGGTGCAGCCTAAAAAATAGAATTACACAGAAAATCTGTGTACCCTGTGTTCTGTGAAGTGTGCGGCTGCTGGCAGTGTGAGACAGTCTTTATTATTATAGTTGCACATTTTGCCATTACTTTATTATAATATAAAGATGTTTTCCTCTACAAAATAGTTTTTTTTTGATTTGAAAATAGTTAAACATTGCTTTTCTGAGAATTTTAACATTTACATTTTAGAAGCCTGCAATACTACTGTTTCAGTTCTCAGCTCCCAGATTGTCCTGGAAAGCTAATGTGTGTGAGTTCCCATGTTCAGTCGCTGGCTGCAGGCTACTTTCTGCTCCTGTTGTGTGGAGAGTGAAATTTGACTGCAGAAAACGAGGACAGAAAAGTTAAAGAATAAGAGAGATTTCAGAAGGTTTCTCATTCTATACCTTAGCTGATGAAAACCAAAAGCCAAAATGGAGCCCAGAAACCAGATACCAAAGGATATGAAGCTATTTTTCGTGCTGTTGTCTAGTTGGCCACCTGCTAGGCTTACTAGAGGGATCTACAGATACAAGTTACCCGTGGAACAATTGCAGGGGAGCAGTAGGGCTGAAAGGCAGCTCCTGCTGGATGTGTCATCATCCCTCACTCCAGTCTCGCTGGAATTAGCTGACATTTTCAGTGGCAGCTTTTAGCAGAAGGATTGAATGGGTATAGAAATGAACTGCTGTGCTGCTCTCTAGAGAGTTGGAATTACATAGGCATAAATGAGGCCCCCTGATGTGGAGCACTCCTGATGAGGAAGCTTGAAATGCGGCACATTGTATTTCACTTGTTATCTGGCTAAATGGATCGCTGTACATCAAGGCTGTCAATCAAGAACTTTTATCCATAAAAATGTGGAATAAATTTTTGCATGAAAAGCAGGAAAGTGAAACAAAAAAGGTGCTGAGTTTCTAATCTTAGAAAATGATGTTATCACTAGCATTGGGGGATCTGTATTTCTGTCTTTTACTGAACAGATATTCTTAGCTTATAAGTGAGTTTTTCTTAACTAGCATCAGAAAGTCAAGTGGAATTATTTCTAGCTTGAATGAGCTAAAAAATATGGAATCCAGGTGAGCTTTAAGAGTTCACGGGATGATGCGCAAGTCAGATAGAACATGGCTCCCTCTTCTGGATTTTTAACTTTTTTTTTTTACTATTTTACAAGGTTAACAAAATAGATAAAATTAAATATCAAGCTGGAAAACATATGAAAAATCTGTGGAATTAAAGTGTTCTACTCTCATGTTTCACAATAAAACTGTTCCTGAAGTTTAAGGAATTGCCAAAGACCACATCTGATCTGAGTATCAGTACTAACATTGTCCCAGTTGAATATTTATTTGCTTCTACGTAAAATACTCTCAGGTATACTGCAGGTGCCTCTAAAACAGTACAACATAAATACATGGTGTTCCCAAATTGTCATGGAAGTGTAGACAGATGGTGAGACAATGGATTGAAAGACAATGGCTTCATGGGAAGTGGGTTTTCAAAACATTAATTAAAATAGGTCAAGAGCACGGCGAGATTGATCAGAATGCATCCATTTGCTTCAATACTGTGAAGAGATGACCTTGAGTTTTAAGATAATGAATTCTTTGTGATAGATGTGGCTTTTTCTAGTGATAGATGGCTATTTTTGTCAGTCATTAAATGTGGACAGGAAAAATACCAAAAATACCAAAATAGCTCTTACCTGAAAACATCATCATGTGCTGAAAGTTCCTGGGAATCTTTTGTTTTCGACCCAAATTTAAAAGGAAGGAAAGTGGGTATATGTTGGAAGCTCTTGCTACAAAAACTGCCACCTAAAATGTAAGATGTTAAGGAAAAGAGTGGACAAACTACTGACAAAACAAGATTTAACTTAACCCAAATATTTCTCTAAAATTAAAGTGTAATTTAACAAATATAACATTATCTTGGCATGTTTTACATGCCATGTCCTTCTACTTCAAATAAAACTGTGCAGTGGCAGAGATTTGCCTTCCCCAGACATCCTGGTTTTATATTCATCATAATATATCTCACTTCAGTCACTCTACTTCTACTCATCACATTTGTGTCACAGGCGACTTCATCTTCAGCCCTTCAGGAAGATGCCCATCATCAATTGCAGAGATAGCATTATCTCCTTGAGCAGCAATTTGCAGAGAATAAATGTGCTTTTGGACCTGATTATTGCTTCCTTGTTTCCTGGCGATTCATATTGTCTATATCCAGCACTTTTTGCTTTTTCTTCCCCTTCTCTGTGAAGGTTCTTCTGATGAAGTTCTTTATTACTCCTCTGTGGAACTGTCACAAAAGTTGCCTCAATTAGAGACATGAGGCCATTATCAGAGCTAAAGAAAGGCAGTCAGAGCTCCTTATATATGCTTTTTGCACATTTTGCACATTTTTGCCCTCCCCTTGCCTTGTGGCTCTCAGGGCTCCATTACGACGCTCCCAGCCTGAGACGCGCTGTGGGCTGGAGGACAGGTGAAGTGTTTGAGGGGCAATGCCTGCGGCCCATCAGCTGCACCAAGAGCTCCCTGAAGCTCCATGGCTTGGGAGAACCAGCACTAGGAGCATCCAGTTCTCCTGCCCCGTGCTCGGGCAACCCCTGTGCAGGCTGCTGGCTCAGGGAGAGAAAGGACAGAGGCAGGTCCCCGCACAGCTCTGCAGCACGGCCCCATTCAGGGTGCTGATCCTGCCTCCTCCCTGTGCCAGCAGTGCAGGACAGGGCATTGTACTGCCCTGGTGGGGACACAGTGAGCTCTTGGGTCCTCGCTGCCATCCAGCCCAGCCTGTAGCCAAGGGAGCTCTGCTGTGGTCCTGATTATTCATTTAGAAATTACATATAAAAATTACTGCACGTAAACAGTAGGATCCCAACTTTCAAAGCTATTACAGTTCATTTAAAAGTGATAAGCAGAGGGCTGCTGCTCTGAGCCAAAAAAATTCATTGGATAAATTATCAGTGTGAAAAGAATCTATACCACTGCACAAGATTTGTTGAGAAACTATCGCAGAATTAAAGATACAGAGCTTTCTTACCAGTCTCTTAGGCATGTGACGGTGTAAATAATTCCATATATGCTAGAGATATTGAGTATAAAGAAGGAAAGATTTGAGCGAAGCAGAACTGTGTTATTTTTAATGACTTCATATCATTTAAGTAGTTTTGGGGAAGTCCTGCTTATGGCACACATCTGTCTGGAGGCAACTCTCCAGTTTGTGGATCTGCACTGGATTCAGACAGGAAAAAAGGTTTTGTGTTGCACCTGTCCCCACAGATGGGTCCCAGTGCTTATCCCAATTTCCCACCCCACCTGTAAACCATTGGCAAAAGTTCCCCAGCCTGTAGCAGAGGAGCAAAACAGCAACTGTGCAAAGATGTGCTTACATGCATTGGGGAAATTATTAGGATATAGGTAAAGGATGATTTTACTTGGAATTGACAAAATACTGATTTTTAGTATTCAAGGAGCTGATTGGTTTGCTTGTTGACTTTTTTCACATGGAACGTGCATTCTTTATATACCTATATCTACACACATGTACAGAGATATATATTTCTTTGAAGCAAAGGATACAAGTGCACCGAAAATAAAAAGAGGATTGAAGATGTGATTTTGAAATGTAAATAGTGCGAGTCCCATGTAACAGAAGATGACGTTCTCAGCCAAAAAATTCATGAACTCGAACAACTTAAATGAGAGAAAAAGAACACAATTATGACTCATGTCTGTAACAAACTACTGATTATCCCAGGTTCCCTTGGAATACAGAACTGTTTAGATGAAAGGAACAGAAATCGGTGCTACTTCAAGGGTGGATTTTAAACCCACCTAATTTGCTACACAGTATAACAAGGTGTCTTTTAATCTTAAAAATCATAGATGCTTGGATGTTTTTCTCTGATTTGTATATGAAAGCTTGACATAGACAACTGGTAAAATACATAAACAGCAAGTAAGTTATATGAGGTTCAATGCAAACTGCAAGGAAGCTGAGGGAATTTAGCTTCACTCATGTTTACAAGGGTGAGCCTGAGAAATGGCTCCTGGTTACACGAGTGGCTGTACATAATGCAGTCCTGGGCAGGGGTAGGTAATGCCCAGAGAGAAAAAAAATTCCTTAATAGACTTTTAAGACTATGTCCCCTTAAAATATAGTACAGTCTTAATACCATGAATGGTGGTAAATTCTGTAGTTCTGTATGGACATTAATATCAATGCACTGTATGGACATCAATATCAATACCCATTTCAACCCAAACTATTATAATATCATTTAAAGGTATTATAAAATAAGCTTAAAATACACAATTAGGGTAGAATTTCTTTGAAGAAACAAGCAAAGCCAAAATATTCATTTGCCTTGAGGGGATGTTCTTGATTGTATTTGCAACTGATTATATTAAAACTAATAAAATAAGTTTTCCTATTCAACCACATCTGGAAAAAACCAACCATTGCTGTCAAATAACCACAGAGAGAAAAAGGGGGCAGAGGGGGCATTTAACTTCTGAAGTCAGTTTTGAGCTCAGGATTCTATGCCAACAAATCCTGATGCAAAGTTAGGACTGAAGTTTGTCAATCTGTCTGCAACCAGCCATACATCACTATCCAGAATGTTACTATGCAGAGCTTTTATTCAGCCTCCGTGGGCTTTTGTACTTTTTGAATATGTTTGTGCTTCTAAAAATAGATATCCAGTAACAGTCACTAAGATTTAACAAAGGAAAAATGAGAACTGTCACAATCATTAAAACAAATTTGAGAAGCAAAGTGGCATAAAACCCATTAGTAAATGGGAGGAGATTTCGGACCCCATGGCAGCACCATCAGTTATCCCAAGCACACATCCCATAGCCCTCATTTTGTGCTGCACTACTGAACAACATGAAAACAAACACAAAAAGTACTTGCAGGTTAGCAGTCTTAAATTATTTGAATTAAATTTAGATGAGAGAAACCAGTTGTCAAAAACTTCAAAGTATGGGATCTTGTGACCCATAGAAATGACGATAAATCCTTGCATTTCCACTTGGGAGCAAACATGATCCCATGTCTTTGTGGGAATGTCACCTGATGCATTGTTTGAAACAATAGAAAAATGTATCAGGAGTGCCATGACAGGATCTACATCTCTATAAAATAGGTATATATGTATAGATGAAAAGCTTTTGAGAGAAGGATACTGCTATGAGGAGCCACAACTGCATACTTTAATTGTTGGGATGAGATAAAGTGCTCCACAGGTTTTAAAGCTAAATGATATTTCATTTTTCATTTAGAAAATATCATTCAAGACTCAAAAACATTTAAAGCAGATGTACTATTGATGCATTTTAGAAACAGAGATTCTGAAACTAAATTTCCTTTCTTGTATCTTCAAAACTTCTGTTAACATACAATTTTCTTGAGAAAAACTGATCTTTGCTATATCATTGCTTTTGCTCTATATTTTTTCTTGGCAATCTTACTAAATTCAAGCTTTTACTGTTGCCTGAAGTGCCTTCATGGCATAGCTGGTTTTAAACTTCTCACCCCTTGTCTCCCAGCAATCTGATCAAGATACAATCTTTATGGATTTCTTGCAAATCCGGTTTAGTGCATCTTTTTCATTTCCCTATAACTTTACCTCTTTTTACTCACTACATGCATCCTGCTTTATCTTACTTCAAACCTCCAGGCTCATTTGAGTAAATGATCGTTAAGGAGAGAAAAATCCCTCATTCTTATCTGGGCGTTTCCACTCAACATGAACAATACATTCCTGCTTTGCTCCCTGGGTGAATGGGTCGTGTCCCCCAGCACAGGTCTGGTGGTTTCCTTGGCCTCTGGTCACAGTGGATGGAACACTTTGTAGCCACAGCATCTGCATCAGATGCATCCAGTGCTGGAATCGTATTGCTGGACATTAAATTTTTTTTTTTTTTGACATGAGCAAATATAATCCAAATTCTTTTTCTTTTTTCTCTGTGAGTTTTTTGTGGGTTTTTTTTTTGTGTGTGTGAGTGTGTCTTTGTTGAACTGTGCTGGTTTTTTTTCCCTTATCTTTAGTTTCTTCGTATTTTGATCTTTCTCTATCAGAGCACTGCTTGCTTGCCAGAAGATTAAATCCAGACTACTTTTCTTTCTTTGTGCAACAAAAATCCAGGTGCTATTTCAATAGCTAATTTAGAGCAGGCTCCACTCCTTCTTATTCCAGGCACAACCATGATAGTCTCATATCAAAGATCCAGCTCCTTAAAATGGTAAAAGTAACTAGCTTCATTCAGAATCTTCTGTGTTCCCCACATAGTTTGTTTTCTTTTTAAAAGTCTATCACTCACTCGTATGACACATTTCACTGACTGCAACTTATTCAAATTTCTCACCATGGGTTAAAAAAAATTAAATAAAACAGCTGCTTCAGAACTAGTTATTGTCATAAAAGAAGTGATATCTGCATGTCTTTTCCTGGAACACGACGCTTGCAGGTGTAACATAAAGATTACTCACTGTTCTCCTGACTTTACTTTTATTTGTGTATTTAAGCAGTGTTTTATTTAGTGTTCAGCCTCTGTGTTTTGTTCAGCAGTGTCTTGGGGTGACAAACTGGCACAAACAGTAATACAGAGCCCATGGAGAGATCCCATTTAGCACTTAACTGTCACTGATGTGCAGCACAAATCCCTTCAGAGCAAACCCATTTGTTCTAAAGAGATCTTCCGAAAACCATGTTAAGAAACAGCTTCCATAGGAGCATTTGCCCAAACTGTCACGTCTTTCAGTCAAATGTTTCTGTTGTTTTAAAGAGGAGATGTCAAGACCTTTTGATGAGAAGTAGAAAAGTAGGAGGAATAGGCTTTGAACTGGAATTTAAAAATTCCTGGGTCACCCAAGGAGCTGCACCATACACAGCGGCCCCTGGGTGACATCCTCTCCTGTCTGAGGGGCCATAAGCCAGGTCCATGCTGTGGTCCATGATCTGCTTCAATGCCACTCGAAAATTTTTAATGTTTTCAATGTATTTACTTGCAAGTGGGATTACTTTCATGGGAAGAAAAAGTTAAGAAAAAAGTCCTGGATACCAAGTGTTTGGAAGCATTTTGTCTATAACCATAAATTCCCTTCCCTTGCCACCTACACAGAAAACCAACCTCTTTCTACTCTAAATGAAACTGGTATAAAGTGCTTATACACCAGCGTTAGTTTTCCCAAGGCTACCAGAAAACCATTTTAATATACACATAGCAATAAGACATCTTTTTTTTATAAAACTAAAACCCCTCATTTGTAATGTGGCATTTCTAACTCTCCACGAAGTCTATAAATCTGCTTACACTTTTCATGTAAGAGCTGTAATAAATCACCAGTGTCAACCCATCGCAGAGTAGAGTTTTAATTACAAAAACCCCAGTTCAGAACTAATCCAGGCACTTGGTTTAGGTGTTTAGCCCAGTGAGTTACTAAAAATGGTATTTGCTTTGCTTTGGTACTTTCCTCTGTAAGTAGTGATTATTACAAAAGATTTTTATTAGAATTGACATAATATTTACATATTTAAGAACACATCATTCACTGAATATTCTTTGCTTTTCTGTTACTCGAAGCTGCTGTAAGTTCTAAGAGGAATGTGCAAAAATTCCATTTTAAGCTGGGACATTCTCTGGAAAATGCCACTTGCAGTTCAGTTCTCACTGGCAGAGGAAGGAATCAATCGAGGCTATCTGCGCCTTAAGCCTGGCTGGAACCACGGAGTTTATCTTATACCAATGTTTTATTTTAACTCAAGTGAAAAAATGTATATGATATAAAAACTGCATTAGTTCTATCTTTTCAGTGAGATAAGGAAAGCACGGTCTTTTTTCCTCTCCTTCCTTTCCTCCACCCTTACAGTTAAGTTCCAGTAGATTAGAGCAATAAACTATGCCAGAATGGCTTTTGCAACTCGGTTTATTTTCTAGAACTACTTATATTTTCACTGAGTGTTAGAGAGATTTTCTAGGTAAGTAATTAGTACACCTGGAAGATGGAATACACTAAGTATCAATCTCAGCTGCAATAAAAATAGAATTCCTTAAAGGAGCATCTAAAGGAGAAAATGAACATAATCTGTGCCACCGTTGCCTTGTGGCTGAGGAGATGGAAAATGTAAGATTTTTAAAACACTGATATTTTAAGGAACATTTCTCATCTCAAGGGAATAAAGTTAGTATGACAGGACTGGGTAAAAGCAGAATGGCAAACAGCATTCTTTCCTCTTGAGGGAATAACATTAGTATGGAGGTACTGAGTAGAAGGTGAATTACATCCACAACTTCCTTCCAGCAAAATTTAGTGAATTTTAATCATTGATGGCAATATTGAATTCATTCAGTTGATTTAATATCTGCTGAAGGAATGTCATCCACCTCTTGCAGGTACCTGCAGGCCTTCTGTAGATGCACTGATTTTGCTAAAAACATGGAAAATGCCACCTGTCTGGGGGGTGACCCTACAGTGATATATTCTTGCATCAAAACAGGGAGAGTTTCCCTAGTCCAACAGGAGCTAGAAAGCTAGGATGTAAAATTGATTATACTTTTAAGAGAGATCTAAAGGTGGCAGAGCTATTAAAAACCCAAGATGTCGATGTTAAGTGATGGTTATAAAATTTATCATATTTGAATAATGCTATTTAATTAGATCACAGATATCAAAAATATTCCATGAAGTCAAGGATATTGATAAATTAATAACTGATGAAAATTGCTTTTTCTTAACTCATTTGAATTAAAATGCAGTGAGAATTCAAACTACCATAATTTTCCTGAAATTATAGAAGCCTTTATTATAGCCTAATTGCTTTATTTAATTCCTCTTCTGATTAGAGGTTTCAAAATTGGAAAAAGGTTTGTATTTGAACTTCTTGCTTGAAATCTTATACAGCTATAATGAACCTTCACAGCATAGAGTTATAATGCTCATTTCTGAATAACATGCTTAGATGAAAGGATCAGCAAAAGTAACTCAAATTCATGATAGAATATAAACTGGTTTATGGTACTAATTTTGATATGCAATAATATCTGACTCTAAACTTGCAAACATTCTGGCAGAGAGAAATTCTTACAAGATCTTTACTGTCCTGGGGAAAAATTCTGGCCTTTTTTTATCAGTCGGCTTTGCTACTGAATTAAATGAAGTTCACCCCAACAGATTTATCGAAGCCACACAATAACTTTCTATTTCCCTATAGATCTGGGAGGTTTAAAGGGTTCATAAGGCCTGAGGAAGAACTAGGAAAGGAAAAGGATATAAAAGAAAACAGTAGCACCAAGGGGAAGGAAAGGCCAGCAATATTTTGCATTTCCATGGTATGGCTTTCTCTTTCTGGCATAATCTACTCACCATCACCAAAGTTCAGCTTGGGAGAAGCTGGATAAACTGCTGGCACAGAATACACTTCTGACCACCACCAGCAAAGCAAAACTGTTGGCCTCAGATATAAAGGGAAATCCTACTATTAAAATTATCATAGGTCTTGAATGGCTTTGCTTAAAAAAAGTTTAAACCAAAAATGTTGAAAATTGGGCAGACAAATAAGAATTTGGCATTTAAATTAAATATTGCCTCCAAATTTGGATCTATCTCTAGATCATTAATCTTGCTAAGTTGCTTAGGAAAGGGGATTTATGCAAAGTTGTTTTTTTCAAACATGGCTCTGTTTGTAAGAGAGGGAACCTTTTTAGATCAGTATCTCCTTTTCCTGCAGCGCAACCAACTTTTGCTATTATACAGCACCTTAAATGGTGCCTAAAAATAACCCCAGAATGACCCCTGAATGGAAGGTGTCACCAAAAGAGAGGGAATGGTGCTTTTGCTCCTACAGCTTGTCAGCCAAGTTCTTCTTTCGTTCACAAACTAGAAACAACCATTTTCAAAGTGCTTATTTATCTTAAATTCCTGAACTGAGATGTTGCAGGCACAAGGGAAGGAGTACCCCAGTGCTCTGTTGTATCAAGATTATGTGCTCAGGGACTCCTGCAGTTCAAACTCCCTAAGTTTATTTTAGCAGGACTGTTTTCTGCAAGGATTAAGGAAGGGCTCTGCTCTGGATGGGGCATAATAGAGTGCAGCTGGAAAATTCTTTGAAGGGATATAAAGAACTTTTGACTGGTCAGCAAATGGTGGTAGTACTGGAATAACTGTGTTTGGGATGAATTTAGGAATTTTTGGCAACATTGATGCCTCTTCCATTCCCTGATAGAGGTAATGATGATAATGGAAAATGAAGAGGCTGCTAACAGCCTGTGCTGTCCAGGATTAAGTGAGTACTCTTATGAAGCTGAAATCAGGGAATAGACTTCGTGTAGAAGAAAAAGAATAAAAAAAATCAAGATAACAATAACATCGCTGAAAATGAAGCTAAAGGACATATTCTGAACAACTTGAATGATACTTTCTTGGAAGGTTCTTTCCGGGGTGGCAAATCACTAATCATGGGGAAGTGGGGACATAAACTGAGATTTAAGGGCTATGTAGGACAGTAGTTAAAAAATAAGCAAAAGAAAGAAACATTTTGTGGTTTTGCCAAAGGAAATTTCAGATAGCAAAGGAGACTTAGTTGCTATAAAACATGACTGTTCTTCTTCTGATCAAAGAAAAATAGCGAAGTTATCAATGTAATATAGTTATCTATAAAATGGCAATGAGCTAGTAGATCCTTTGAATTTCTGCATTTATATTAGAATTAGTGGAACTTTTCAAAATTATAAGACAAAATTGGTCTCATCTTTCTTTTCCATTCCTCTCAAGTGTGTTTTTATTTTTTCTGTGACCTGTCACCACAGTCCTAACCTCTTGCAATCAATTCAATTTCTAAGGAGGACAAATGAAATTTATTCTATTTCAATTTGTTGAGAGGAAATATAGTCTAATACTGGATCTTGAAGTGTTTTCTTAAAAACAGCTTCCTTCTTTGCCAAGTTTTGGATGTTGGAAAGAAATTAGTTAGTCTTTGACATACTGGGAATTAGTGACTTATATGGCAGCCTTCAACCTATCAGGAATAAAAAAAAAAGGTTCTCATGAAGTCTGTGATGTCTTTTCTTCATGATTCTGAGATTTCAATTTCACTGCAAGTCTGACACTACAGGACAAATACTTGCCCTCTTTGTACCTGGTCTATAGAAATTATATTGGAGCTTCTAACTACCAATATTGATGTTTCCCTTCAAAGTCCGTAAAACTAATTCTGTGGAAAAATAAAGCTGTAGAGCTAAAAATAGGAATAACTCTATTTTACCTTAAACCAGACAACAGTAGCAGTATTCACATGCATTTTTCTGATGCCACGTTGTTTTGTTTTTATTCAGGGCCTAATTTAAGATAAAAGCATTTTTACTAAATAAGTTGTCTACTTTCTGTGCCGCAATTACTCGTTCAGGGATTGTCATAGATACACTGTTTGTCTGCTGGAGGGGAATGGACACAAGGCCTTACCACTGTCTCACCCAGGCAGAGCATCTGCACTCTGACAATTGCTCTCGCTGTGAATGGTGTTGAGTAGTATGAGATCCTGACAATATTAAACTCTTTTTATTATTCTTAAAGACCTATCATTGATGAATCAACTTTTAACTACATTACCTTGGCGGAATGCCACCCTGGAGTTACATTGGGCAGAATTATTTGCAATTACTCTGCAATTCTAGTATCAGTATCTGAAGCAGGATACTGAATTAGTATGCTCACTGATCTGCTCTTACATGTTTATGTGTGGGAATTTGGGGAATTCTTTTGTTTCATTTCTCCAGTCATCTTTAAACAGCTTCCCTGACTCCTGATGTAGGCTGCTATTCAAGAATTGAAGATTTATTTGGACAAAAAGACTGAGAAATGTGAATAGCAGCTATGTTCTGTGTGTCACACTTTTTTTCCTAAGTATTAGAGTACATGACTTTTCTCATCTAACAGTCCTTTACACTCAAAGCTGTAATCTAGAGTGCTCTATGGAGGTGTGATAAATGAGACATAATTTGACTCCAGCTGAAACAGAAGCTGCTGAACTGCTGGAAAAAGAATTGCAAAGATTTCCAGTGTTTTCAGGTCTACTAAATTACTTGTGGCCTCACTGGTGATGTTTTACTGATATCACCAAAGGAAAAAAAAAAGACACAGTAAAACAAGCAGAAATTAAAAATCCTTCACAAAAATACATCTTCATCTGTACTTAAATCTGAGAGCTCAGGAGACTATTTTACATAAAATTAAGAATCTGTAGTGAAAAGATACTAATGAACCTTAAAAAGACCTTCTGTAAGATTCTGTGGGAAAGCAGAAGGTGGGTGAACTAGGAACATATGATGGGGCACCTCAGAAAAATGTTTTTTTGAGAAGAGTATTAATTACTACGTGACTGTGTGCTTCTGAGGTTTCTGAATGTCTGCTTGGAATTTTCAAACACTACTAACTCTTCTCAGGTTCACTGGAGGCATAGAATAGTCAATACCTCCCTTAATTTGTGTGACTGAAGCAGAATTAAAAGTCAAAACTTGAAAAAGATCCTCAAAAATCCATCCTATTTGATTATTGTAGATTAATAAAAGTTTATAGGTACCAAAATATGTGCAAAGATAGCCCACTTATTTGAATCCTAGTCATGATTTAGACATTCTCAAAAATTTTGACAAAGGGCTTTTTAGCCCTTAATTATGTGCACAGGCGGTACCATGAGAAAGAGATGAGCTATAGTCAGCTGTTTAGTATGTCTTGCACTGTGCTACCATTTGGTACAAATGTCTCTTTGGAAGGTAGGAAATCCATTAATCATGTAATGGAAACACAGCTGTGCAGTCACTAAAAAGACAGGATGCTGGCAAGTGCTTTAGGCTATTATAATGCCTTATTTACATGTATTTATTTTCTTCTTGCAGCCTCTTGTGTGAGAAGTCTAGTGTTACCTACATACTTCTACAAGTTTTGACCAAAGCTTTTGTGCAGTTCTTAAAGCTGATAGGGAATTTTGCAGATAATAACCCTTGAAAGAGAACTGTGAGGAATCAGCAGTGGTGCAAAAATTATGTAAGTTAAAAAGGAGAAACATCTAAAATGTAGTTCAGACTGCAAGAATGGATGTTTGTCAGCAGCAGTCTGGTGTTAGGAATCACAAACCAGCTCAGATTCCTTGAGGCCTCCCCCTGTCCCAAGGCTCTCTGGGCGAGCAAAAGCATTGCTGTTTAGAAAAATATAAAGTAAAAAAGTAGCAAAGCTCCCAAACCACGCAGACTGCTTTGGGTGAGGTCAGTCCACATTTGCAGCAGAACGCTCGATGCTCTCTGAAGATCCCAGTGTAGCCTCTCCAACCATGCCAGAAATAGCATCTTAATTATGTTTCCAAACACAGGCCTCACAGGAAGAGCAATTATGAACACGGTGACACATACTCATGCAATTGTAAGGCAACACAGGGTGCTAATTAAGGAACCTATTACTAATACCCTCAACATTAAAAACTATTTTAACCTATGTGCTGAATAATTTTACTGCATTCCAATTTAGCAGTATAATGTACTATGCACAGAAATACAAAACAGACAATTTTTTTCTAGAGTTTTATTCAATAGCTGAAGAATTTATTGATAAATCCTGTACTAAAACCATCTAACACAAAGATTTGAAGTGTCAGTGTTTCCAGGTTAGAGGAAATCATTCCCATAGGATGTAACTATATTTTAAGTAAGAGACTGAGTGTTTTTACTTCTGTTATCATTATATATATTTACAACTTGCTCATTTATAGAATAAGCCAAATGTCATTAAAGTAAAAGGGCTTTGGTTCATTATATAAAACTCTACTAAATTAGTTTACCTGTGTGAAAAATTAAGAAAGACTTAAAAAAAGAATCCTACCTTTATTTTTTATCCTTGTCACAAATTCTCAGGTGAGGGAGTTCTGACTGACTGCATGTTTGAGGGAATTGTTGTAATTGTTGACTTTTGCATAACATGAGACTGTATAAGTCATACTTCAAGCTAAAGTTAACCACTTTTACTCTAAGTATGGGATGTTAAAGTGCACCCTGCTCTGTTTCAGCACTACGTGTTGATGATGTGAGAATATGTTCCTAGCCAAGGACAAGACTGATTCTGGTTTGCCTTTTCTCTTTATGCAGTCCACAGTTGCTGTGATGAGGAGGGCTTGATTTCACAGGCTGCATGCTTAGAGGAAATTCTCCTCACAAAACTAGATTGACACAAGTGGGGCACAGGGCTGGATATTTGCATGGTAGGAGACTTAAAAACTAGAGATAAGTGCTAGCTACACGAAGTAGGGAGAAATATTTCAGAGGTCGCTCTTCAAACCTCTCGTAAGAAGATGGACAGCGGCTCAGTAACAACCTGCAGAGCTCTATAAAGCAGTGCTGGGCTTCTGGAGCAGCTCACACAGCCCCAGGCAGTTTGAATCCACTGCAGGACATATCAGAGCCTCATCTGTGATTCAGGGCAGTTTCAGAGAAACTAAGGCACAAGTCTCACTTTGGAAGTTCCTTATGCATTTCTCCACATGCCAATGAGATTTTGGCCTCCTGTTACCATTCCAATTGGTATATGTTAGCTGACAGCTGGCATCTGATTCTGTGCTGTAAAGAGTAAACTACAACCTTAACAATCTAAGATCTTTATTAATATTTAAAGAAAATGTTTAATGTTTAAACAGATTGTAAAAACTTTAATGAAGCCATTTGGAAACTAGTTTGCATATGGTATTATGTGCCTTAGCCTACCAGCATCGAAAATGACATAATTTTTCAATAAGATGAGCTTCTCTGTAGAAATAATGCTTCATTACAGTTCTGGTTTACTTCAGGGTATGAATTACATTTGAGCATGGTATTTTCCAGTTTCTGTGCTTAAGAAAAATGAAGGAAAATGTTTTTTTCTTTGTTTTTCAAGAGAATTTATCTTCTTCCGAGGTCCAAAGTACGTTTTTATTATTCTCTGCGTGTGTGTGTTTAAGATACTAGAATATGATATTCCTCATAAAATGCTGATGACAAAGGGACACATGCTTGATGGGAATTAATAAGGCTAGAGCACATCTGCACATTCTCAGTTAAGGAATCACTAATGCAGGTGTACATAAACAGATGGAAATGGAAACTACAGAATGAAGTATGGACCTGATTATTCTAACAAGATTTCTGTATATGGACACACAATATTTTCAGTATTATGGATAGAACAGCAGCTAATGTGTGATATAAACCATAAATTATGCAGGTAATTACTGATAAACCAGAGTTATAAAGTCTACTGTTATCTGTTTACTCATAGCAATGTTTCCTAGCTGTTTACCATCCATCATGTAGCTCACAGCTGAAAGAGAGGAAACAATTACAGCATCTTCACATAAATTTAAGGGAAGTCACATGTAAAGAGACTGCAGATTAACATTCTTTTAGCATGGTTAAGTAATCAGGAACATCAGTCAGATAATGAGGGATTTTATTAAGAAATTCAGATTGAAAGACATGGCAGTGTAATTCCTTTTGCAGAAATCAAGATTTTCTTGTGTTGTTGTGATTCTTCTTGTTAAACCCATACAGTAAGCAGCTTTAGATTTCTTTATAGCATTTCACTGTTCTACAGGGTTCCATAAGATCTTATGGTACATCTGGTCAAACAATGCACCTGGCATATTTCCAATCTTCAGCTTTTCCTGCTAAACACAGAAAATAGCTGTGCAGAGAACTGGAATTCATTGTACGCTTCCCGTCAATTGCAGTCCACTTTAAAGGTAATAATTATTACAAGCACTACGCATGTGGTGCACATTCAATTAGAGAAAAGAAGGCAATTGCTGAACGAGGGCAGGCTGTTTGTAACAGACCCAGGGGCTCTGCAGAGGTGCTCTGGCTCTGCAGGACCACGGGGCTCAGCCAGCACGTCCGTGACGCTGCTGGAGCTCATCAGTGCCTAGGGAGGGAAAACTGGAGCTTATAAGGGAGAGCGCAGGACAAGAATGAGGGGCTGCTTCTCTTCAGGGTATTAGTCTGGAGCTGTAATGATAGCTAATGTCTGGAGACCTCAGCTCTTGGACTTTCAGAAGGGTGGAAGACTCTGGCTTGTGTTGTTTCCAATACAGGTTAGTTGACAAAATTAACAATAGTTTTTACCTACAATTTCAGGTATCTGCTCTTGATAGCCATAACACTCCTTTGATTAATTTTTTTTTTTCTCTCTCCTTTCAGTTGATTTGGACACCTCTATTGCCATACTTTACTTTTGCTCTACTGTTTTGTCTTTGCTTCTGAAGTGAGGCTATAATCATGGATGGAACAGCTCCCCAGGGAAGTGGTGGAATCGCCATCCCTGGAAGTGTTCAAAAAATGAGTACATGTGGCATGGTGGTATTCGGTTGATGACTGGACTTGATGGTCTTGGAAATCTTTTCCTATCTCAATGATTCTGTTATTCTAAGTCTAAAGACTATATTGAGACTATACTATAACATATTAGCGTCAAGGAATTATAATGATTTGATTTGCAGTTTTTGACAAATTAAAAGTATGTTTTATGTCTGTTTTTTCAACCTGTTTGATTAATGTGATTAATTAGAATTAAACTCATATGCTTAAAACCACAATCCTTTTACACCAAAGTGTCTTTGGCATGCAGCTTTGTTTCTGATCCAGCAATCAGCTGATTGATCCCTAGCCAGTGTCCTTGTTGGAAGACATATAGCTGCATCACCAATGAGCTAGGAATGTTTTGAAAGCTACATGTATTTTCCAGGGGTTTCCAGGAAATATTAGCAGCTCCCCTGCAAAGTGATGACTTGTATTAATCAGAGATAATCATGTCTGCTTTATACTGTGGAGATTAAAATTTGAAGCAATCAGTACTACGTCCATCAGTGAGCAAAGCCCAAGACCGGTCTGAACTTTCAGTCCTCCAGTGTAAATTGATCTGCTCAAGCTTCCCAGTGAGACTCCATGTCTCGGAAAAGCGGCACTGAGCTCTCTTGGTCTTTCTTTACCTCAGTCTCCTGCCTGTGTTAAACCTTGGAGGTGAAGGGCCACTGAAATCTTAACTTGGAATCTTGTGCACACTGCACGCCCTGTGCAGCTGAACAATCAGGCCAGCAGCCCTTGTCTCTAAGGCAGCTGTTCCCTTAATGGGTTTGCTATCAGGAGCAGCAAAACACGTGAGTAACTGTTTAACTCCCACTGTGATTAGAAAGGCTACTACACCTAATATGAGAAAGCAACCTTCACCAACAGTTAGACACCACTGTTGCAGAGGTGACCATGAGAACAAGGCTCAGATTGGGGAATGAATGGAGTGAGGGCAGTGTGTGGCATACTCTCTTGTTGGCTGGGCATGCTTTCCTGTGGCTTCTTGTAATTCCCTGGCTCTTCCATGGGTGATGCATTTCAGAATTCCCTTTCCAGAATTTATAACTTGCTGACACTATTTTGGCTGCAAAGAGAATTCTCCATACCCTTGCACTCCTAACCAAAGAGAGGTATTGCCCTGCCCATTCTCATTGTTGCAGTTGTTCCCCAGAGTTAAAAGAACGTAACCAGAAAATGATTCAACTCATAAGTACGATGGCTAATATTTATGGCCATTAGTCAGTACTCCACCATTAGGAAAATGTGCTGGTCTTAGCATGGTGTTTGAGTGAAAGTGATAGAGGGCAGACAGAAAAAGAGACCAAGGAATGTCTTATCTTCCTGTAGAAAACAGAGTATTATCCATACATCCCTTTCTAGAGGTGACCTGTAGGGATTTACACTCTGCCCGCTTTTAACAAACCAGGGATATCTATCTCACAGCACCCTGCCCAGCCACTGACTTACTTGTAGCTGAGCAAATCAACCCAGCCCAGCTGTACATCTGAAGCCTAATGTAAAATCTGAGCCGTAATGCCCCAAGATTTAGAAGCAACTGTCTGGCTGCAGCATAACGTGAGGTGAGATAGCAGCTGCAAATAATTCTGTAGAAAGCTTCTCAGAACCAGGTAGCTTTCGATCAGATCCCAGCAGCTTCATCTTCTCCCTCACTAAAGATACACTGGATAAATTAAAATTTAAGTGCCTGAAATTCAGGAGCACTCTGTTTGAGCTAACCTTGTTGCCATGGAGGGCAGGGTCAATCTCACTGTTAAAATCATGATGACCATGGTCAGGTCAATGATGATGACTTAAAAATACTGCCATAAAACATCATCCATGTTAAAAAATGATGGTAAAACCACAGAGAGTGTTTATAAATACTTAATGAAAATTGGGATAATTGAATTGAATGAAAACTATCTGAAGCCTCCATTTTCCTTAAATCTTTGTCATCTTAATTTTCGTATGACAGTGTTAAAATAATTCATTTATTTGTAAAAAAGTTAGTGTTGCTTTATCGTTTCAGATTCTGTAAGTTTCAGATGCTTGAAACCTAATACTTCTCCTTTGTGGAATATTAAACAGTGATTGATGGAATAATGAAGGATACATGGGGACTAATAATTACATGGCATCTTTTAACATGACTTTTTAATAGATGTTCTCATTTAAGAACTGTAGATAAGTTCTCATTTTACATCAAAGACTGAAGAAAAACTTTTTTTTTTTAGAGCAAATGGTGATGCATTATGGGAAATGCAGAACTTGGCACCAGAGTCAGAAATACCTTCTCTATCACTGTATACTGGATTTTGCCATCAAGCCATAAAATTTTTAAAGCAAGTAAAAAATGTAAAGAAAATTATGCAAAGCAGTAAAGAAAAAGTATTTGTTTAAAAACAGCTAACACAATTTTGCAATCTGATTTACAGTTTTAAATCTAATTTCTGTGGTTTTTGTTAGCTTCAGCTTCAGCCTTAACTCACTGTTTTGTCAGTGTGCATTACAGTTCAGCACTCCTTACTGAAAGATCTGTCATATTGTAACAAAAGAGAGAGACTGCTTTGGAATAATTCTATAAAAGAACTGAAAAGCCCTTGATTTTGGCCAGTAATGAGTAATAAAAATGACACAGATTGGAGCAAAGCCAACTGTCTGAGCAACATTATTCATTTAAAATGCGCTGACGTTATATATGATTATGAGAATGCCAAGTGTGTGGCTTATTAAATTTGCTTGAAGAGAATTCTTGGGAGGAGAGAAAGAAAGAGGCAGTGCAGCTCTCACTGAAACAGCTGCATATGAAAGGGTAATATTTGGATTAGAAAATAAATTAGAAGAATTCAAAGGAATTCAACAATAATGTTTGAACCATATAGTAAATGAGGCTGAGGATTAAGGGCTTATGGGGAATAGAAAAACAGAATGGGAAAGAGTGCATAAAACTCATAGCTCCATAGAGAAACACATAATCCCTTTTCTGTGTGTTCAAGGGTAAATCTGGTTTATTTTCTCTATTTTGTTTTGTACTTGTTGAATAGGAGGGAATAACAGAGTAAGCATGAACAAAACCAGGATGCATTTAAACAAAATATTAGTTAATTCTGCAGCTGAAAAGCTTCACAGGTAATTAAAAATATCACAAGCTTTGCTTTTTCTGTCTCTCTGTGAGGCTAGGCATCACTGAAACACGCAGATGAATCCCTGAAAAAACCTTCTATTCAAACTGTAAGTTATATGCAAGGGGAGCAGTGGCACATGCTATTCAATCCTTCTGCAAAACAGAAACAATTCTATAGTAGATTTCAATGCTGCTCTTTTACAATACAGTTATCAGAGAAAGGTTAGTTCTCTGCTGGAATACTTTCTGAAAGCATCAGCCTATGCTGGTATGAAGAACTACAATTGAAAAGACTTATACTGTTCAATAGCTAACACTTTATTATGGGAGTACTGACCAGAAACTTTTCTGTGATTTAAAATCTGTGCGACTCTAACAGCTGAACTGATACTGTGGCCAGTACTTTTTTTCTATCAAGCTGTTTTTGATAGAAAATTGGATTTTTAATAATATTTAGATGTGCAAGAAGTGATGAAATTTTCTTCGTAAAATTTCCAATGCTTAAAAGAAAGGAATTGCTGAAAAAGGCACCAGATTTCATCATGAAAATTACAGTATTGGACCATGTGTTTCCATTTTGTTCTAGGAGATAGATTTCCTACAACCTGGGGTTCTTGGGACATATGAGTCAACATTAAGAGAGAAGAAAATTGCATTTAAATGACTTCTTACAGGATCTAGGTAGTGACAGGGTTGTCTAAAATTACTCCTTGGGCTGAAAAGTATTTTGAACACTGCAATGCCATGGATCTGAGAACAGCCACAAGTTTTAAAAAACAATTACAATTGTACTAGTCATTTGTTCAAACAAAAACCAGATGATCAAATTTCACATTTCTAAACTCTAAATAACACAATGGAAAGAAAAATCTCTATCTTTTTAATTATGAAAATTTTTAATGAAACAGAAATTAAACTATGTCATTCCTTAAATCTGGGGGGCAGACGGCAGTTTATAGAGTCCCTTTGCAAAAATCTACAGGGATCCAGTCTCTCAGACCACTTCTGTCTTACCAGAGCTCTTTGATTTCCTTAATTTTGAAGCATTTTTGTATGGAAGTTGGTGTAAGCTGTGATCTCCATATACCTCTGACATTTCAGGTGTCTTGGGAAGAACAGATTCTTAAATTCTTATGTTTTGCTTATCCAGGTAATAGTTACTGTTTTCCTGGCAAAATCTCCAGTCTCCCCTAATGAAGACATAAGCCTCTTGCTTTGCAATAATGAAATCCCATCCAGCTATATTCCAGTAACTGTTATTCCTCACACCAGTGGAAGACACGATGTCAGTTACTTCCATGCCCTACCTGTTTAGTTCTCATTTTGGAGTCTGCTGACAGGTTGTTGTAGGTGTAATGGGCCTGTGTGACTCCACAGAAAAGGACAGCAACAATACCTGAAATTCAATGAAAAAACAGAGTTAGCTGCTTCTGTTTTCTTACTTAGGCTTGCAAAAGGCTGCATAAAAAAGAAAATTAGTCTGTTAACAGCTTTTTATAACAAAAGAAATTTGAGAGATATGTTCTAAGGACAGTCATGCTTTCATAGCATTTCCACTGTTGTGTATTTGGAAATACAAAGGCTGTAGAAAATTTGTTTCAAATAACACATAGTATGATCCAACCATAATCTGACTGACAGTAATTGTAAATGCAAGACTAATAATCGTAGTATGTAGGACTTTGGATTATTTGAAAAAAATTGACAGGCGCTGAATAGGAAAGGAAAAAATAATTTTGTTACATTCAAATGGTTTGAGACCACTTGGTACTGAATGACTGCAACAGGGTAAAATCATTTCAGTGTGTGCCTGATTGTAGCTTATCACAAGCAGTGGGTAACAATGTCAAGGTGAAAAACAACACATTGCTTAAAAGTGATGTTCTGGCAGGTGCAAGCTCTGCTGCCTGGAACAACCAGGTCAGTGACTGTAGACACATGGCAGCAGTTATAGTCCCAGCTTGTGGAAGGTCTGGAGGAGCAGGTTTGTCAGGAATAATAATAATAATAAATTTGTTTTATAGTGATATTTTTCAATACTTCCCTGGCCCTGGACCTTACTCACTAGAATCACAGAGTAACATCACTTAATGCAGTATTGTAATTAAAGTAGCTGAAAGATTGTAAGGTTTGGACACAGTGCAAGAGGAACCCACACAGGGAGAAAACAGAAAAACAAAAATAAGTGTCCACCAGTAGCCATAAGTAAATGCCCATGGAGGAAAAATGCCCTGTGGTTTTCTTAAACTCGGGGCATGTCTACATAGATAATTATTTACACAGCAGCTCAGGGCTTTCTTGTGTCCGTTCTGATCATCGTTCCCTGAAACCCTCCACACATGCCTCCTGAAGCACATGGAGTGGGCTGAGCACGAAACCAGCCAGCAGTGGGATCGCTGCCTGCCCAGGGCCTCAGGGCTCGCATACACACAGTTTTCCACCATCTACCCTGCAGTGCTTTAGTCCCTGTGCCTTTCAGCCCTTCTCCTCCCTGCCTCCCATGCAGGAGCTGCAGCATGCCTTACTTAGCCTTTTAGTTCTGCTTCCTCATGGGCTGCTCTGCACACTGCTGGATAATTTTTAGCTCACAGGCTGCTCACATGTACTGACATTACACTGCTGAATCTGAGGCAACAAAGCAACCAGAAAGATGCCCGTCCAGGTTTAGGCACTATTCATCCTTGTGATGTGACTGTGCTTCAGCTATCTAGGCTTTGCTGGGGTTAAACAAGCATGAACTGAAACATATAAACCAGTTCTACTGGAAGCAAAGAGCACGAAGGGGAATGGTGAAAATACTCTCGGTCTGTTCCTCCAGTCCTGGACTGGAAACTGGATAAAGCTTCTTCCATCTTCTCCAGGATGGTGACTCTCCTGGCTTTACAAGGGCCAGCAAGAAGAGGCTCAGTAAGGGGGCAGAACCTGCAGCACTGCACCTTTAGCCCAGCAAACCCAATAAAAACGATCTGCCACTTCAGAAGCATTAATAGGAGCAGGTCAGGCTTCAGAGTCCCAAGGAAAATGGATAGCAACACACTGAACAAATGTCAGTTGCCTTTAGCAGTGGTGCCTCGACAGGTTCTGTAACAGGCTTATCCAAATCTCTAAAAGTTTGAATTTTAGCAGCAAGAGGGCCCTTGAGGTAGTTGAAATATCCTCCTGTCCTGAACCACTGCATAGATAAGGAAACAAATGAAAGTAATAATTCAGACAATGCTGAAACTATTCCATTTGGGGATTGTGTGTGTGGAATCTGTGAATTGTCACATACCAGTTAAATTAATCATTACCTTACCATGCCTTTCTTTAGATTCTTCTTAGATTGCTAACCAAGAAAATACTGGGAAAAAAAATTTCCAAATTTCTTTACTTGCAAGCCCCTCTTTTTTTTCTGGGAAGAACTGAGTCCTGACATTAATATGCCTTTGATGGAAGACAAAAATATGGAGTAAATCTAAGTTGATTTTGCACAAGGGACAACTGTCATCAGAAATAAAATAAGGAAACAAATATATTTTTTTTCCTTCAGAAACCACCGTGGACATTTTCTTTGCTTCTGGCTCCTCTTTATATTGTAAATTTACCTGTACTGCTTCTACGGAACACTGACTCTTTAGCCAAGAGAAATTCCACTGAGCTTTTAGTGTGTCTTTCTTTTTTAATATTTATTTTCTTAAGTCTGTTTTGATATTTATTTTTTTCTAGCTACACTAAGACTTTTCTTCACCGTAAATAATGTGGGAAGTGGTGATATTTTCACTGCATAAATACATTCCAGGGAGTTTATATTTTTGTGAGGTCTAATTGCTCTCATAAATGCATCTAACTCTCTTTTCTCAGTAACTGTATTCGATTGTGCAGAACTGATCTGCGGAGTTTAAAAATTCTCAAGGCATTAATAATATGCAATGGGATGCTCAAACAATGACAGTTCAGTTAAAAATGCAGCCAATCAGTAATGTTGCTAAGTATCACTAGCTCCAGGCTCAGTAACAGAAATGGAGATAAGGGTGTCTGATGCAGTTTCTTTATTAATCATCAGGATGTCAAGTCTTGCATTTTTAAAATTGACTGTTAAATTCAACTGTGATTATAGACTGGTTTTGACTGCTCAGAAACTGTTAATTATGGGTAGTGAGAGAACTGAGAGAGTGTCATGAAGAATAAAATGGCTTAAATCTGATTTTGCAATAAGAGTAAATGAACTGAACCGTGCAATTATGCAAGTGTAGAAACCAGATACCCTGTTTCCAGGGAAGACTGGGGGAATGCAGTGGAATATTTCAATTGCTACAATCAAAAGCTTAATATGTACCAGCCATGCCTCTCACAATGAATAGTTCGTTAAAAGGCTTGGAGGAAATTGTTTGTAATGGATGTCCATAAAAAATGATTACTTAAGAGTAATGACCAATTACATGTTAACTAAAAAGGAAAGAGAGGTACCTAAAGAGGCAAACAGAACTCTTTAGTTACATGGAAAAAGCAATCTGGATTTCTTTGTAGGACTAAAAAAGCTGGATTTTGAAGTTAAAGCTGGGTAGCAAAATACTGACTGGACAGAGTATGGCACATAAATGAGGTTGTTTTTGTGGGCTTGCTTTCAGAAAGAAACAGCTAAGAGCAAATATGGCAAAACTGGAGTTGAAACAGAAAGCATCCATTAGATGTAGGGAGGCAGATAAAGCAAGATGGCCCTTTTACCAGTCCTCAGTTTCAGACTGTTGGAGACAGCTCACTCACTTGTAACGTTTTTAAGAGGCAGAATTAGCCATTGCTGAGACACCTAGTACTACAATTGACGTACAAAATGCTAACTTAAAGTAAGAAGGGAATGTTTTGAGTTGAAATAGGTGGTCAGTTTTTAAGTGCAATGCAGCTCCTTGTGTTTATTAACAGACTACTGAAAATTTTCTCTTAAAATAAAAGATGAGACACTTCACAGAAAAATGCTTATAGTCACTAGTAAACTTTCAGCTGCAGATCAATCTCTTTGAAGAGGTTTATCAGAAATAAAAATCCTACCATTTTATTTGATTTTATTTGATTTTTTTATAACAGAGAAATAGAGACAGCTTGTTAGCTGTTAACATAGCTAGAGAACTTGCTCTTACATTAGGTTTTACAAGTACACGTAGATTAAATGGTTGTTAAGTCAAAAGCTAGTAATATAAAAAATATAGGGTATGAACTTGTATGTTTAATAGTATTTTGCTGGTAGTGTCAACCTTAAAACCTTAGTGTGGGAATTAATTTACAAGTGCTAATCTGAAAATAGCTCCTATATTGTCACTAAAAGACAAAATCTTTTTTTACATCATTTCACAAACATGCAAAAAGCAATGTCAGAGAAGAGCAGCATGTGCAATGTGCTTTTAATGCAAACCTGTGAGTGGCCACAATCAAAACCTGAGAATTTGCTAATTTGAGAGACTAAAACTGACACTTGTCTCCAGCTGTCAGGTCTTCTGGTGGTAAAAAAGGGAATTTAGAAAAAGAAAAACCCCCAAACTTCTACCTTCTGGAGAAGTAAAAGAATAGATAAAAATACAGCTTCATTTCAAAAGATCTGAAAGCAAACTGACCAGTTTTCATCCCAACTTTGAAGTTTTTCAGAGCTTCTGGGATTCCTCTCTAAAGATGCACAGCATACTGAAATCTCACTGTAAAGCAGCAAGAACTAGGCTTTCATCAAAGGTGGTAAAATGCGTGGAAAAGGGAACAACGAGGAATGGGTAAAAGAGAAATTATTTAAATCAGACAACATTTACTTTGGAGTCATATTTATGTCAGAATCTCCACAGCACCTATCAGGATGCAGACTGAACGTGTGAGTGGCAGGAAATGAGACTGTGGTCTGCCTCAAATCACTGCAGTGATTTTTACACCCCGTGGCAACAATATCCCTACTCAGGCTGTTTTCACTGGGGGTATGAAGTGTGACTAATCATTTTCTTGATACTAAAGAAAAGACTTAAGGCTTCCTTCACCAGACCTGCACCAATGCAGAACGAAAGCTCTTGCTTTGTTCATGAGGCTTTTATCTCTGGAGTTGTCTGAGGCTGATTTTATGTTGAAGTGACAGAAAGCAACAAAAGATGGAGCTGAAGGAATGTTTTAGGCCCTTATCTGAGAACTGTTCTTTGGTATTGTACCTGGCTGCTTCAAGTGAGACCTGGGCTTCAGTGTTGTACTTTTCTAACCCCAAATGAATTGCTGAATTCTATTTAGATTGGAGCTCCTATGGTGACATATAGCAGCTTTTATTCTGGACACGCTGAGAGTGCTTATCCTGTTTATTCTGAACCTCTGCACCAGCAATAAGACTCCACTATCCACATTTTATGCAACTGATCTTTGGTCTCAGCTTAATGCCTTGCTAGAAGATGTACTTTTCTCTACAAACATGCACCTTTCTCTTTTTCCCTTACTGCCTTAGAAGGCTGTACCTACCACAGCCCCTAAATTAGCCAGACCCAAGCCCTGACTCGAGTAAGGGATTTGCAGCAGATGAGCTCTGTTGCCATCTGTCTCTGCACAGCAATGCAAGTGCCATCTTCTTACCTATGAAGAGCCTGTTTTCCTAATGAGCTTAGCTTTCATCCTGTGCTCCTGGGAATGGCAGAACTACATCTTACAAGAGTTATGGTCTTTTTCCTTTTGACCTAGAAGCCAAGGTATCCCTTCTCCCTCCTTACTGGCAGGAGTTTGCCTACTCTGTATGACACAGCATGGCACATTACTAATGAATAAAGAAAACAAAACCACACAGTTTAGAATTTAAAGTGCAGAAGATCTTCCTTGTATAGAATAATGTCAGCTCAGTGAACTAAAGCCCATCAGGCACCTAACTGTCTTGGGCTCACAGTGCTCAGTACTGCAGACAGAAATGTATTAGTAGATCCCTTCTGAGAGTGTCACAAGAAGTACTGGTCACAGCATTTTAAAAAAGCAATGAGCTAGATGACAGATTCTAGACAAATCACAGCAAACAGATAGGAGAAGTGAACAGCAAGAGGATAAATGCACTTTGTCAGCAGTACTAAAGAAAATGGAAGTTGGTGACATTTACTCTTGCTATGTCCTAAGTACAAAGGTAGCACAAAATTGCCCCAGTGAGATACCAGATCTTTGGATTCATCCTGGGTACCTCATTCATAATATGCTGCTTATTTATTTTTGGAGGAAAAGGAGGAAAAGCTTTCCTGCTAGGTAGACTCTGTGAGCCCCTGGATAAGAAGGCAGGTGTCACAAAGGCAGACACATCACAAAATGTTCAGACAAGAATTGCTGAAGGTGAGGAAGCAGCAGTAATTTATTATCAAAAACTTTCCTCTTTATAATGATCAGAAATCAAAGGGCTCTGAAAACCAGTAAAGGAACAAAAATGACATTTTCCAACAATTTTTTTCCTTCAAGGTCTATCATTGTTTTTATCTTCATAACGCAGGTCTTTACACAGTAAAAATCAGAGGTGTTTGGCTGCAATTTTGATGCCTTTACACTGAGTCCCTGTGTGACTTTGAAGTATGCTTCAATTGAACACATACATGCAAGTCAATTCTCATGCATATGCTTGAGTGTATTTCTGCAGGTAAATTAATCTCTTTTTGTTTGAGTATCTGCTCACTTCAAACAGCTGTAGATAGAGAAGGTCTAACTGAGGTGACCATGAAATGCCCAAGTACATAATGAAACCTTTCCCAGACTGAGTGATAATTTAAAACTTAGAAAATGTTGTTAATTATAATACACGATAACAAGCAATTAATAACTGCACGATGTACTTTTCTCATTTATTTTTAACAAGTGTTTAATTTAAATTATTTATGATTTTTTTCATAGCCTACTAGTAAATACTATGTAATGAAGTTTGCAAATGAAAACAACTCTATTAACACTGACCTTACTCTAGTATTCTGTTATTACAGCTTTGCTCAGCAGTCAGGAATGATATACTTCAGGGCAAATGAGAAAATGCACAAATTAGATTCTACTGTATAAGAATCAATTTATCATGCATATGTCACAGCTTGATGATACAGCTATAAGATTAATAACCATAACATTAATTTATAATTTCCAGCTCCCAGTATAACAATAATTGTGTAGTCATCCCAGATTTTTATTTTGATTTGCTGGTTCGATCACATCCATTTTTCAACCAGAGTCAGGCCCATATATTGTGTGTTATATATTATGGGATATCTTGAGGCAGAGGAATGAAATATTCTCTAAAATATTGACCTGTACTACTCTCCATTTAAATTTTATTTTAAAAATCTGCAAGCTAAACAAGTGAGCCCTACCACCTACTTTGCTCACTAAAAAACCAGTATAGCCCATTATTTCTAAATTATGAAATACTTCAATATTACACTTCAAAAAGCTCAGAATGATTGAAGGACTGCTGTGGAAAGCATTCTAAGAATAAAATTATTTTGCAATTACATTACTTAATAGCTACAGGGAAGTACTGATGTCTACTGTTAATCCTTTGAAGTTCATTTAGAAGAAATGAACAGAGAAAACACAATATCCAAGGAATATGAAGATGAATATAGCCATAAATGTGTTATGGAACAAGTTAATTTTTGAAGCATGTCAGCTGAATTCAGAGAGCTCAAAGTAGGAGTGTGGTCCATTGCATGCAGAGGTGCAGCTGTGCCATTGCTGGAGTGAGGCTCTCTGGATTCTCTCGGTTGCTTTCAAGGACAAGCACACTCGATTGTAAAACCAGAACCTCCAGGCACTGAGACAGACAAAGGGCAAAGCAAGAAAGCTGGAAAAGACTGGAAGCAGTAGAGTGTGGATTAAGAGCTGAGTGTGTCCTGAAGGATGACTGAATTTTTCCTGGGCTCCCTCTGCCTTCTGCAGCAGGGGCTTTGTGTGTAACCCGCCTGTGTGGGGACTGCACACAACTGCATTTTGCACAGGTTTCCTTAGCACGGGTACGAGAAATCAGAGCTGAACCAAAGTCAGCTGGACATTTCTTACCAATAGAGTATTTCTCCTGCTGAACTGGGAGTTTAAAATAATATTTTGAGAGGACGGGAGTTGGAACTATTTCAGAGGAAATTGAGACAAGACAAAAGCAACATCAAAACTGATTAAGCCAGACAACTAAAGATAATGTCAGCACAGTACTAATAAAGTAAATGTATTTATAAAACACAGCTTTGAACTTCTGAAGCCACAAGAAAGGCTCGACGATTTTTTCTATAATAACAGCTTCTGACAAAAGCCTTTTACAGAAATTAAGTGACAAAGATTTAACTGATAAAAGTTTCAAGACTAAACTTTGCCTTCTCACAATGGTCTAATTAAAAAATTTCCACCTGAAACTCAGAATCCATGAAAAAATGCCCATGAAAAAATACTAGTGACAGACCTAAAAGGGCTTGATAATTTTTACTGGAATATATGTTTTGGTGAAATAATCTTTCCTCCATCACTTCTTTTTTGATAACAATTAGTTAAATATCCCAACAATTTTCTATTTTTTTTCCCTTAAATTGAAACTTTACTTTGGTTCCAATCTCTGTCTCTGCCTCTGTCCATTTAAAATTCCTTACCATGGCCACTACCACCATCTGTGGTGTTCAATAATTAAGTCTTTTATTTCAGATATTTTATATATTAGAGCAGAAAAGAGCAATGAAACTCTCTTCAGGGTAACTATCAGGAGAGACTCTGCTGACATCATCACATTTGCAGTATGCAAGAAAGACATATGCCAATTATTTTTGTCTGGACATACAGTCTGTTCCTATGCCTGAGAAATGGAAATTACCTTTGGTGCACCACCTGAGGCTCTGAAAGATATTAGTGTTTCCTTTACAAATCTACATTTTGTGTGTGGTGTATAATCAATTGTTCAGTTGATGAAACATAGCTACCTTCTGCTCTGTGAGGAATGCATTTTAAAACAGTCCTTACTTGGAAGTGACTGGATTAGGAAATCAGTACCTCCAGTAGGAGGCAAGTGACCAACAATCATTCTTCTTTGCTTCCATTTTTCTGTAGCATTCATGCCACATTTTTAAGAGCTTGTTGAGTCTAACCCCAGGTAGCAGCTCAGACTCCCACAGCTGCTCACTCCTCCCTCCCGCCTGGTGGGATGGGGGAGAGGATGACAAGGATATGGGTGAGAAACCTTCCTCTGGCTTTTCTCACTCTGGAATGGGTCAGTTGGGATCAGCTGTCCTGGCTGTGTCCCCTCGTGGCTTCTCGTGCACCCTCAGCCCCTTTGCTGCTGGGGTGGGGTGAGGGGCAGAAAATCCCTTGGCTCTGTGTGCTTCTCAGTGATACCTGAAACATCCCCGAATTACCAACGCTGTTTCCAGCACCACATTAACTACCGTGAAGAAAATTAACACCCAAACCAGTACAGAGCTGTTAAGAGACAAAATGGACTTTCATTCCACCTGGTATCTGATTTTCTTGATGTAATGAAATACCACCCTTTTCTTCAGTTCGTGTGCCACTGTTTTTATTCATAGGCCTGAAGAATTTGGCAGTAAACAGGATGAAAAGTTGTATAATTAGTAAGACAAAGATGCCAGAAGATGCAGATGTTAATACCCATTCAGAAATGGTTTGATTGTGTGGCTGATATTAAAAAAGTAACATGCTGGCTCCAGAGAACTCAGTAAAAATATAACTGTTGCCTTCAAAAGGCTTTGAACAATTTTGCAAACAAACCAGCATGGGATGCATTACCACTCCATTAAGCATTTTCTTCTCCTGACTTTCCCTGACATGAATTAGAGCACTAGATTTCAGGGGTTACCACCTTCAGAGCATTAAAACAATCAAGGTCATACAAACTTCGTTCTTTCAAATCACACTATACAATAGGTTGCTGTGGAGGTAAACTATATCCATTTACAATTTTTGCCTAAAATTCTGTGTACACTTTAATGGAGGCCCAGGGTACATAATTGACTGTGATTGTACCATTTCTTTCCTGGCATTAATGAAAAAACAATCGGATCACACATCTTTCTACCTGTCACTGGGACATGGCTGTGCCAAAGATGTACATGTAGGTGCACTGAACAAGATGACTTTTTTTAAGTACAGAGGTGGATGCCACCCACTGGCCTCTGTTCTCTGTTTATTTTTGATAATTGGTCTCAATTATTGATAATTGTGAAAAACGAGAAGGGCCCAGGACACGCAGTGTGTGCAGAGGAGCACAGTCCCTGGTAATCACATGGCACTGCCTGTGCCCTTCCTTGTACTTACTGTTATCTTTGGTCCCACAGCTGGCCAGAAAACAGGGGGATTAATAGAGGAACTAATAGGGATGGGATAATGCAGGGAAGAAAGACTGAGGACTTGAGCCTGATCTGTTATGTCTTTGTCTGGAAGACAATTCAGTGTCACTATGATTTGTTCTTAAAGATGAAACAATCTTCAATACAGCAACAGGATTTTAGAAGCTCTGTATATGATGTTATGCCTGAAATAAACCTAGGCCTTTTACCCACAGTAGAGGCATATTATAAAAGTGCTTTTATTCAATTAAATGCAACACTTACCTGTAAGCCCAGTGGCTTCTGCTGATAAGAAGGCACTCCAGGATAGGAGGAAAAACAGGCCTGTCTCCAACATAGGGAACTCACACAGCTTTGTAAATTTTGTCAAGTGCTAAAAGATTGCTAAGGAAGAATAAAAACCCAACTGTTTTGTAAGCTAAAATTACCCCTGGTCTGATAAAGGATGAAAGAAAGAAAGCTCCCCCACCATACTCATCTATACATGCTGAATTTGGGAAAAACTGCACAGCTTCTAACTTATCTGGAGAAGGAAAATCCAGAACAGATTTTAAAGTCAGCTATTTTAAGGACTTTTTTGGAGGTTGAATTAATACCTAGTTGGTTGCATTTGATATTCTTTTTCCCAGAAAAAAGGAAAAGGAAGTAATTTTGTCCAGTTTTATAAACAAAGTGGCATTTGTTTACATTTGTGTGAATGCAAGAACAATCAAAATCACTGATCTTTCTACAGCAGCATTTTATATAAATTGTAAAATGCAAGAAAAAATACAGGGCAACAGACAGACCTTTCATTTCCAGCTTAGTTAAACTGGTGGACTTGCCAGTCACACTGACAGTGTGGCATTTCCCTTGTGTTTTTGTGTAATTGCTGCTAGCCTGGAGTTCATAAATAAGTTGCTGTACTTAATAAATTCACATTTTAGCCTCAAAATACTTGAAAACACTTTCCTTAAAATACAAGTATTTACAGATAGGATGATAAAGGCCAGAGTCCTGCTTAATGTTAAATATAAAAAAGAAATTTGTAGATTCTGACAAATGACATTTCCTGTCAATTTGTCTGTTTGTTTGCAAACACTTGAACTTAGAGTGAAAAGCTTCAGGCTCAAACTAAAGATGGTCAGTCTCAGATATTGCACATTATTTCCAACATATATCGATTCGCTCCCTGAAAACAAACCATAAAGGATATTAAAGCTGTGACAACAGCATAA
Organism: Machaerirhynchus nigripectus; assembly: GCA_013397975.1. Classification (NCBI taxonomy): domain Eukaryota; kingdom Metazoa; phylum Chordata; class Aves; order Passeriformes; family Dicruridae; genus Machaerirhynchus; species Machaerirhynchus nigripectus. The sequence continues at coordinate 2,572,272 of VZRQ01005820.1, read as the reverse complement.
GAGGATCCCATGGCAAAAGATCCAGCAAATATCCCCAGAAAATTTCCCACTGACTGGAAGAAAGCAGCAGCATCAAAAGCATTAGGATTCTCCTTAGGACTGTAAATGGATATAGAGCTGAAAAGAAAATAAAGGGGTGGGGGAGAGGGGAGGAAAAAGGAGTAAAAAATTCAATCACATTGTAACAATTTTGTAATCAATAATTGAAAATGAAGTATTAGGCATTCAAAATGCAAACCAAAACTTCTCTGGGCTAATAGCAGATGAGAGCAAAACAGATGGAGACAGGGAAGAACCAATTTATTTTACAGGTATCACACGGGAAATAGTCGACTGCCAGTCAGTAACACTTTTATACTAGAAGTGCCATAAACAATATTGTTTCCAGGCCAACAAAACATTAGAAGGTGGTAGGTGGTTAAGAAAACTGCAGGGAAGATAGATAACTTTGAATTATTTATTGGCCATATGTCCTCAGAGCAGTTACATATTTGCAAATATCCTTGATAAAAAGTGCGTGTCTGTGGCTGAGGTTCAAATGGGGGACTCAAATCACAGCAGGTACCACACGTGCAGCAGCAATTTTGTCACAAACCACCAAGTATTTCCCTTCTTGGCGTAACCCTTCATAAGCAGAGCGGGAGCTGTAGCAAGAGCTCAGCAACAGGAAGCCTTGTGGACAGAATGAATGTTGGCCCTCAGAAGAAACTGCTGCAGTTGTCCAAGGCCATCTTCTGTATCCCACCCCAGAGTGCAGCCACCACAGGAGTTTGGAATGGGAATAGATGCCACCAAAGCCAAGGGGCTGTGCACTAAATAATTCTTTGAGTGTCTCAGAGTTGTTATTTGCGGCCAGTCAGTTATTACCCAGAACACCAGTAACTCCATGTATGTATGTATGTATGTATGTATGTATGTCTTTTTTCTTGTTAAAATGTTGTATTTAAGAGAGACAAAATAGCTCGAAGCCTCACAAACTAATTCAGGAACATTTTAGATCTTTGTGTTCTGTTGCTTTGAGTGCTGTTTTGAGTGCTTTTATGATCCTTGTCAAAGAAAATGAGCTTGGCACTGGATTCCAGAATGCACCTTGGATTTCTGGAAAATGATAGGTATTTTAAGAATTAAAAATTCAGAATTTTTAAAAAGTTGTGAATATTTTAAGCTTTTAGATATTAAGAATGTGATCGTTGCAGTCTGATGTTTTTCATTTGGAGATAAGGCTTAGAGTTGAAGTTCTGTATAAAGGATTTTCTGAAAACAGTTCTCATGCTTTCAGTCTGCAAAAACAGCACAAGGATTCTCAAGGCATATGGTGGAGCACCACAAATATGAGGGGTGAATGCTCATGTACTACAACAGAAGTAACTGAGGACTAAAATCTGTTATCTCCAGTTATGCTGATTAGCACCACCACAAAATTAGTGAGATGATTTCTAGTGGAAAGTGCTATTGATACAAGGACACAAAATACTGGTAGCAGAGGAACTGCTAATCAGCAACATGTTGCTGTCTAAATTTTCAGTCCTTTTTCAATGCTGACTTTTCTAGACCAGGGGATCAGTTATAATTCTTTGTTTCTCTTGCCTAAAAACTTGTAGGTGTGTCTTGAAAGCAAAGCAGCCACTTGGTTCTTTGATGTTTGTCCCAGCCAAGTACACAGACTGCAGCTGCTGGTCTGTTTCGCTTAGTGAATTATAAATCAGGAAATGATCTTTGTGCCACTGGTGCTGTGGCCTGCATCGAGTGGAGAATTCAGAGAGGTCCTAAAATCAAGGGAAATGGTTCTATTAGAATGATGGGTATCTGACCATGGTAGGGATGCTCAGTAACAAAAAAGGTCTTGACGTGGAGTGAAAATTTATTAGTCAAATGTAAGTTATAGTCAGTAAATGACTTTTTATTAAGTATGTTAATCTTAGGGCAAGAAAAGTTGACTTTATTAAGACTGGTTAGGGTTACAGTCTGCCCTCCAATCTACCAGCAGGTTTCAGGTATGAAGAACACTAGAAGAAAGCATCCTATTCTTAATTTAGTTATTTCAGGAACAAATATGAAGTGACTCATTCTCACTGAGAAATTTTTCTACTCAGTGTGCCCCCCATGAATTTTTAAAAGCACCGTAACACAACATATGCTCATTATGCTAACTGTAGTTTCAGGTCGAAATCTTTCCAGAACTCCTGTTTCCCTGCAGCTCAAAGAGTATCTACTTCTACTTTTCATTTTGCATTATTCTGTACTAGTGCTATTTATTTTTCTGGGTAGGTTTCTTTTTAGCACTAACTTTTAATCCTTTCGAGCATCCAAAATACACTCTAATTTACCTGACAGTTTTTCTATATAAACTGCAATTTAACAGAACGGGATTTTATCCTGTTTATTCCAGTACTTCCTCCCAAACCAATTATTTGACCTGCAAACAAACTTGCAACGTTTAATGCTAGAAAGAAGCATAATTAAAATTATAGTGCTTCTACTCTTCTTCTTTTCCTTGGAGAGCAATTGAAGAGGCCTGCTGGCATGACCTGCCCTCTCTGCTATCTGCTTTCTGTACAAAGGGGTTGATTGCAGTTCATTAATAAGCAGAGTGGGAGAGTTTGATACTAAATTTCAAACTGTGTTTAGTTTTTAGAGGCTTTCTAAACGCTGAACTAATTTAAGAAGAAAAAAAAGGGTTTATTTCTGTAAATTTCTTTCAGAGGTGGATCAAGGGAGTCCTCAAAGTAAGTGCAGTAGAGAACTGTTTTCAGAGACTGATAAATGAACAGATTTAATGGCAAAGGCCTGCTGTTTTTGCCACCCATAATGAGAAAGAGTGCAGGGATAGGAATGAGAGATTTTTGTTGGCTCCTCACTGAATGCTCAATATATGTATGTCACAGACACGTGTCCCAGTCCCTACTACCTGTCTGTATGTGAGCTGGGTAGCCTCTGCCTCTCCTGGTTGGAGTCAGGAATAATACTTCACTTCCTGGCTGGTTCTTATAAGGATTAGCCAGCACTTTCTATATTAGAAAGCTATTTTACAGATCTCTTTTTATTTCCATTTCTTCTGTGTTTCCTTGAGCAAACAACATTAGACAGGGTCAAGGGTTTTCACAGCTTTCAAAAAAGGAAATATAAGCAATACTTATTTATACAATATATTGCAAGTTAGGGTGGTAGCTTTTGCTTGAAGCAGATGAAGGAATAACAGTTTGAGTCAGTCGTACCACACTAATCATTCCACTTCCCTCCCCTCATGTGTTAAGATCACTTCAGGATGAAAGCTCAGCATGACAAACATTTTCATTCTACACACTTTACAGGGATCTAATACTAAAGGTTTGCATGACAGAAGGGCTATTGCAATAGAAAGCATCCAGTCACGTTTCCAGTTACATCTTAATTGATTACTTTTTACATCTTCAGTTATTCTTAAGCAAAAGCTCATTTATTCATAAGATCTTTTCCTTCCTGTTAGTTTTTCCAGCCTGTGAGTACAGCACAATGTATTATCCTTGGAAAAAATAAATAAAATGGAAAGTATTTAGCATTACAGCAGAGATTTTTCAGTAATTCATGCAAATTTTTTGAGGAAAAAGATGTTATTAGGTTAAATCTTGTATCCTACTTTTGTTTCTGTCCAAACCTGATGTTCAGAGGGCTAATGTGGCAGCATCAAATAAAGAGATGCTAGTCAGCTTTAACTAGCAGAAAAACATAAAGATTCTCCATTTTGATACAAGCCAGAGTGATGCAACACCTGTATAAGATGAATTTTAGAAAAAGGCATTATGCTGAAGAAAATACATTCAAGCATCAGCAGGAAAATGCGTGCAAACAGCAGGAAATTTCTAATACAATTATGTAGAACCAGTTATTAGAAACAACCAGCAAACAGGCTGTTTTATTCCTGTCTTCCTCCTGTCTGTTTGACCAACATGAAAATGAACAGCTTTGGAGAGAAACATTTCTTTCTTTCTGGCTAAGCCAAAGGGATTCCTTCAGCCAAGTGCCCTTCTTCGTCCTTGCCGCTGCATCACGTGCCATGTCATACTGCACAGAAGAGAATCAGGAACAATGTAAAGAAAAGGAAAAAATACCTGAAAATACAGAAAGGTCAGATGTTCCCTAAAATACCTTCATTGAACAAAGTGGGATCTCCCCCAGGTGATAAATAATTATAGAACTACACGGTGATTTCATCAGCTGCTAATTAAGAAAAATAAAACAGGCCAGTAAAAAGTATTCTAGAGTTCAAGGTTGTTTTTAAGAGGGAAAGAAGGTTATTTTTCCTGAGATTATAATTATACAGAAAAAGGTAGGTCACTACAGCATGTTTGAAAATTTGGATCTTTCAGAGAAGTGGATTGAACCAAACAGTTTCTGTTCCCACACAACTTTCTGACTGTGTGGTTTTCCTATGAGTGTTGGAAGAAAGCCGAAAATCAGAGCTGTAATTTACCCACAATATATGTTTGAACTAGAAGCCAGAACTGAAAGTCCATGCATGGCACCAGAGACCCACACCTCCTCTTGGCAAGTCTCAGGCAGGGAGAGCCTTCTTAGGCTTCCTCACAAAAGATCTCCTCACACAGGAAGAGCAAGTAGATGAACTATAAAGATAAAAACAAATGAGGAAGTTTGGGATGTGACTGTGCCAAGCCAATAAAAGCACATATGAAGCAGAGAAGCTCTGCAGGCAGTTAAGGAAGAGACACACCAGAGTAGGAAGGCTTAAGGACTAGCAGAAGCAGCCAATTTTAACAGTTTTGAAGCAAATATATGGAGATCTTCTAGACAAAAATGTCAAACAACAAACAAACTTACTGTATTTTTCAGATGTGTTAAAACAGCGAGCAGTACATTAAAAGAACACAGAGGAGCCTTTTGTACAAACTCCTCTATAAAGGAATCTGTCTCCATGGAATTTATTCCTGGCAATATCTGGAAATTTTTAGATGTTTAAGGTTCCTGAAACAGACCTTGCAGAAACATAGATATTAAGCTTTCTGTTTATACAGAGCTTTATATAAGAGCGAAACAAAAAGAAAAAAAAAGAAAAAGAAAAAGGTACTGGCAGTTGAATTACTGCCCAAGTGGCCAGCACTTGAACCTTCATTATGGATACCCAAAATTTTATTCTCCTTGGCAATACAGCACATCATGGTTTTTATTCCATTTATAGACTGGTTTCAACACACTGCTACTAGTATTATTGCTTTTAATTCTAGAAAAAGGTCTAGCAGTTGTTTTAGAAGCTATTTTCTATCTGGGCTTACAATCTGTTTCTTTTTCTCCGTGACATGGTTTATTTTCTTCCTTTTTTTCTGACTGTAGTTTGTTCCTTTGTAGGCTTTTCCAGAATTTCTAAAATTCTAGGGGACATTTTATTTTGATTACCTTAAACCAAGCTAACACTTAGTGTTGTTGTATATGAGCTTTTATTGTTATTACACTGGTAACTATTTTCAGTGTTCTTCTCTGTCCAGGCCTGAGCTGACACACAGCAGCAGCAGCTTGTCAGAGAAAGCAGCAAATAGTTTGTGTTGTTCCAGGTAGACTTTCCCTAATGCAGATCTTAGTTCTCATCTACCCCCAAACATCAGGGACTGCAGAAAATCTGTCATTCTCCCTCCTCTTCCTCTGTCTCCCAACCCATTATCCTTAGCAAGTCTGCTCTACCTCCTTAGGGAACCTTGGAAACCATCTATCCTGGTGATCCCATTCTTGCCCTAAAATTCCACCAGCTTTGCCATAAAAGGATCTGGTATCTCACCCACCTGGATGGGGTTGAACTCAGCTTCCCTGGTCCCAGGAAAAGCTTTGCAAGTCCCTGCTGACAGAGGTGCTGGACACCCTGCATCCTTCTGATCCTGCTCAGAACTTGCCCACTACAGGGCTGCAGTCACTACAGACTCATAGAAAGGAGACCTGGGGTAATAGTTTTGACAATGAGTAATGACCTAATGGGCCTGCAGGCAGAGCAATTTCAAGCCTAACATCATCTCTGATCTGGTGTGGAGCTTCTCTACCCCAGGGCATCTGAGAAATGGTGTGCACTGTCATCTGTTCAAGTACCTTAGCTTCTCATTACCTTGTTCCAACCTGTTTTTATCTTCGACAGAAAGAAATCCTGATGAACAGCAACATGGGCTTAAAATCGATGCAAAAAACCTAAGGCTTTAATAGTAAAACATGTTTGCATATCTCCGAGGCTCAGCATAGGAATGTTTCATTCTCAAATGACTGCTATTGCTTCTAAATGTCTAATTTTCATAAATCCATTTGGAAATATCATAGTCACAGTGACAACTCTTTCCTGTCCCATATCTTTGAGAGGAATGAAGCACACCAGCAGAAAACAGATGGCTGATAGTTGTCTGTGACAGCATGTGCTGCATTCTGTGTTATGTGTCTGCCTGTCCTTACTTATGAGCTGATGATATCAAAAGGCACAAAATTTACACATTCCTGTGCCTGCAAATATGACCCTTTCTCATTTGGATATCAGAACTGTAATCCAACTCACTGTTAAATTCCCATTCTTTTTAAACCTTGCATGAAGAGGAAAGGCCAGCTTGAAGTCTGTCCTCCCAGTTAGGGAGATTTTAGTGGCTTCAGCAACTGGGAAGATGCACATAGTGCTAAGAAAGTAGAAAAAAAGAATCAACCACCAGGGAAGAGATAAATGTATAAATAAATTATTATTGTATTAATACAAAGAGCTGGACTTCTCTCCTGCCTTGCATCTCTCTGTAATCACTTATGCTTACGCAAAACTTACAAGGTAGAACAGTACTGTAAAAAAAACACAGTTTTTTCTGCAAAGAAAACATGACTGTAAAAGTTACAAACCATCAACCCTCTGAGTTAACAATAAACAATGAACAAGGAACAAATTCTTCAGTCAATATCTGTAAGGAAAAAGGAAACCGTTTTCTATTTTACTTGAACCAAATCTGCTGCACGATGCTAAGTGTGCCATAAGAGGAATTAGATGTGCTGTATGCGTTAACACTCTTGCTAATGTTGGTCCATGATCCCAAGAAATCTTTTGGCCTCCCTACCCCTGCCACCAAGTTGGGAGCTATCATCCAGTCCCAGCTCTCGCACTTCTAGACCCACTGGCCAAACTTGTAACATGATCTAAAGATCTGTATTTCTCTGATAATAGTGGGCAGCACTTTTCTTCATATACAGCTACATCTTTATCTCCTACTAGCTTTACATTCTTCTTCTTCATTATAGCATTCTTCACCTTTGTGTAATCTTTCAATTTTTCACTTGTGAGCCACTAGTCTCCGAAGTTACTTTGAAAAGAGCTGAAAAATATTTATCAGAAACATTTACACAACCTTCTCTTTATGTGACAGTTCTTCCCATTAGTGCAGGGAGATAAGACCCTAGAATAAAGATTTTCTGTGAAAATGATATATCTCTCTTGAAAGCCAAAAATTGAATTAATGTGCAATTGCAAGTGTTCTGTCAGCATGGGCAAGTTTAATGTGCTCCTGGAGGCCTAATTCGATCCACGCCTCAGGTTTATTTGCACAAAAGCGGCAAAATGTGATACTAAGGGACTTCATTTACTCTACAAACAGAGTGCAAAGAATAAAACATCAGAGCACATTCACAAGACACTGACTGATGTGTCCATAAGGGGTAGGGAAGGTGATTACTGGAGGAATGGGTAGTCTTAATTAAACTCCCCTTTTTGTACTAAGATTTTTGGGATCCTCAAGGATGAAGTAACAAAGCCTTTCAACTACCCTTGTCTTTTACAGTGACTTCACTCCTGCAAACAAATGTTACATTTATCTACATCAATTGAACTCACCTGCCTGCTGATAAAATGATGCAGGCTGGTAGTTGCCTGCACAGAGCATTAGAACGCTGCAGCAGATTACCAGGAAATCACTGTGATTTACTGTCATCCTGCTCTGGAGGAGAAACTGCCTCAAATTACCCTTACAGTGATGAGTATCTGAAGTAACTCCACTGATTCAGTGCAGTTGTTCTAGCTGTACAGTGGTGTTACAAAAAAACCCAGAACATGACCCAAACAGTTTAAGGAAGGTTTTAAGCAGCTTGGTTAGCCATGAAATATCCTTTGCTCTTATGGACAACTAGCAGAGATTAAATGCAAACAGTTTCCACTAAACCTTAATTAAATAATTAAACAATTTTCTTATAATCACAGAGCCCATGATTTTGTCCAGGAGCAGTTTAAGATTGAAACAACAGAAAATTATGTATATTTTATGCCGATAGTATTCCCTTCATTTAGGGTTTGAGTCATCATCATAACACTGCAGGAGAACCCACCAGACCCGTGTGCACTGTGAAATACCCAGGGATGAATAACAGCATTGCCTTTTTAACACCAGCTGCTTCTTATCCTTCACAAATGCAGAGTCTACTCACCTCACCCTCCTCCAGGGTTTAAACCCATCTTGTCCCTGAGATTTAGCTGGTTAAACAGTACTAAAATACACTGTAATCTTCCCTGAAATCCCCTTGAATGAATGTGAATAAAGGAGTAAGGGGCAATATCAGACTGCGTAGCTGATCAGTGGAAGAACAGATACAGCAGGTTCTTGTTTAATGTTCAAAGGATCTTTTTCTTCTGTGACCTCTGCTTATGAAAATCCCGAGACTGATGTGTTCAAGGGTGGTGCATCCCATGTCTTTTCACAGACAACATTCCGAATTGAGAGGGAGCCTGTCTGTACACAGCTCACTACTGCCAGAGACAGTGAGAGGAAGCTCTAAGTGCCCAGTCCTCCTCACCTCGGGGAAAACAGACTCTTCTCTCACTGCTTCTGTCCTCTTGGCAGTGAGACAGGAAAGGATCCCACTCTCACCACCCGTCTGCCAAGCCTCAGCTGTCCCGTGTAACTGCTCTGCTTCAAGTGTAACAGTGTGTGTAAAGCTTACCTAGGAATGTTCAAGAGGAAGGACAGAATTGGGACCATGCTGTTGGGAATATGCTACGAAGAATTGAAAGCAGGAAGAAGAAAACTATTTTTGTGATTTCTACCAGATGTCAGTTTTATATTCTACCAGACATATATTCTACCAGATCTCATTATAAAAATATAATATACGAATTCTATGCTTTCATAGATTTTTCTCAGGTGTAATTTTGTTTTTTCTTCTGTTTTTCCTCTGTTACCTACCTGAAATAAATTGTCCATGACACAAAAGTAATTTAATGGAGTCAGATTATATGATAATTGTTTGCAACAAACCTTGAGCTTGGTAAGTATGGTTACTCTTTGTCTTTTAAGAGATTTTTAAGCTACTGTTTGTGTTTAAATTATTATATCCTAGACACAGCTGAGTGTGCTGCTAGAGGATGCAGGTAGTCCCTGGAGGAGATGGACAGTCTACTGCCAATACTATGGGCCTGTGCCAAATTTCTGGCCCATCAGCAGCCTTGGGCTTTTGCACTTCCAGCATGTCTTCTGTCAGAGACTGAGAAAGGAACCTCTGGTCTACTGCCTTCACTGAAGTTCAGCACCTTTAGGAACTTCTGAACTGGGCAGTACACTGCGGGGCCTGATGCTGGATGTAACTGATAAAGCTAAGGTACACTGAATCCCACAAAAATTAGAGTGGAAGGAGTACGGAAGTCTGTCCAAAGTTTTTTCTATTTTAATGTTTTCCCCAACTCTGCCTAAGACTTTCTAATAATCCTTGGTACGTGGTATATCATCCCTGTATATTGTGTGCATTCAAAACAGATTCTTTCATAGTCAGAAGGGGGTTAAATAAGAAAAATCTACATTTCATGTAGCTTTTTAATATCTGGAGTACAATTTGTCTATCTCCTACCCAGATTCTTAGAGATATTTTTTTTAAAAAAGGATTAATGCTCCAAGAAATATTGTCAATAGATGCAAACAAAAGGGTCCACATGATTTCTAATGTGGTCAGGCCATATATTAGATGACCCTTCCTCAGTCCTGACTTGGAACAACATAACCTTGAGGCTGCTGCCAAACATCCCTCTTTAGCTACATTTTACTTGGGAAAACAGCTCCCTTCTCTCAGGTAACACAGTACAGTGCAAGGGATAGGAAGGGCAGGACAGTTTGCTTGGAACTGTTTTGTGTTAGCACTGCAAGCTGCCTATGGAGTTCTCCTTCGCATTAGTCATTAGCACTCCTCCAGGATGGGTCACATCATTTTTTTCCCCCAGTGGAGACACACCCTGTGTTCTCAGTTGTCTGTTTCTGCGCTGCTACAGAAATGAGATTTTCAGAGCTCCATACCCCTATTGATTTTTCCATGTGCCCACCAAACAGCTGATAATTTTTGCCTCTTGCTAATCTGGATTTGAGATGAGCCAGTAATCTAAAGAAGAAAATCTTTTTAATCTCCTGAGCTGTTCAATCCCACCTACATTTCATTATTGAAAATATTTTCTATATTTTTCTTTTAAAAATTGGAGCAGCTAGCGAAAAATGACTCGGGCATTGTCTGAATGAAATGCTATCCTGATAACAAAGCTTCTCTCGCAAATATTAGTTCCACTTCTATTGCTTTATAATAAATGGTTGCAGCTGTTGCCATGGCAATTTTAATTTTTAAAAATGTATCCAACTGAAGACAAGAAATGCAGCTGTTGTTATGAGAAAGTCTAAAATAAATCCAGATGTGAATTGTATGATCTAGCGTTGGCAGTAATAATGTCAGAAACAAAACGCGTTACATGTTTTGTTTCCTTGATATACTGGAGTTGAGGATGGGAATTTAGGCATATTCTGAATTGTAAGTCTCTGCTCCTGATCCAAATATAGCAAATAAACAGAGTGAAATTTCACCTTAGGGAGCGGCACTTGACTTGCTAGAAAAGCTGGTCAGCCTTGCATAGAGAATGGCAGTAATATTCCTGTAGGATAAATGTGGGCCTCAAGCTCTCCTCATTTACCTTTCTGCTAATATGCTAACATTTTATGTTTTACGGCTTAACAAAAAGAAAAATCCCAGCCATGGTAGAAATCTTAAAATTGCAATATTGCCTATTGCTTACTACCTTATCACTCTATAGCCTGAAGTTCTTTAAGCTGTTATACCTTTAATGTTAGAACATTAAAACAAAATTACTGGACAGTGCTCTACAAAGAAAGCATAATGCAACAAGTCCCAGTACATGTACTAATAGTCATCCACTGGAAAAATCCCGCTGTGCTGGGAAGGTAAATGGTCCATTTAAGTCTCTTCTGGGAAAAAGGTATTTAAAGATAGAATTTCTGAGAAGGTGATAGAAGAATAGGTCCAGACTTATTTGAAAGCGAGCTTTACCTCTGGTAAATGCTGACTGGAAAGCAATAGCTCAAAGCACGACCAGAGAGGTGTTTAGAGGCAGCCTGTGCAGTCTGACAGGGAGTGGGACTCAGGCAGGATGGCAGATGGGCTGAGAGGTGGCTTTGCATCCGTCTTGTACCTTTTCTCCTTGCCTTGGAACTGTAAAGGCTGCTCTGTCTGAAGCCCTTCTAAACTGTAGCTGGCTCTCCAGAGCCTCAGGGGTTCATTTCAGCAGCTTGGGGCTGCTGAGAACCGAGACGGGGCTGCTGAACCTTGTGGAAATTGGTTTGCTCGAGCGTTAAGTCAGTGCTGATTATGACACCTGCCAATACTGCTTGGCAATCTGGAGCATTACTGAACTTCACTCATGGTAAAATTAAACAAAGAGAGGGAATCACCACTTAGGCAGGGAAATTGATGTGGATAGAATTTCAGTCCCAAATTCTAAGGCAATCGAAACAGTAAAACATTCTTTTTATCCTTAATGATTACCGCAAGAAGAGAAAACAAGAAAACACACGGAAATACACACTCATACACTCATTTTGTATCTCTGACTTCCATCTTTGGGGATATTTTATTCAAAATAATTGGAAGTCTGTATTTTTTTATCCTTTGTACAGGAGTTTCAAATGATAAGTCATCTTTAAGCCTTGCTACATAAACATATACCACTTGAAGAAAATCTAAAAGTTAATGGGAATCTTGAAAATAATCTGGATAATAAAATCCTACCCACCCCAATTTCCGAAACATAAATCACTTGATCAAAGAGACCTAATACCAAATATACTGGATGAGAGTTTTTGCTTTGATAAGAATGCATTATTCATAAGTACACATCTTAAGGCTTTTGGACACAACTGCCAGCTGATCGTGAATAATTCCTCAGTGCTAAGATTGAAAGAGTCAAGGAACATGTTCCTCTGTTAAAATTAAGGTGTATGCTAGTGGCCTATCCAATGCACTGTGAAAAATCTCACAGAAATGATAGGCAGCCAAACAGACAATTTTTCCTTCTGGCTTTGTAAAGACTCTATTGATTTATGGATAAACATGTAGTATAACACAATAATTTCCACCACTTAGTTTAAAAATAAATACTTTCCCTAGTCAGAAAGTTCTATGAGGCTTAAGCACAGCTATTAATAAGAGGAAAATAATTCTGCCTAGCTTCATTACTCTCATAATTACTAGAATGTAGGAGCCTTGCCTCAGAAACTTTTGCATTCACTTCACTCTAACAGTGAACAATGAAAACACCCTCCAAGCTATGGACTAAGTCCCGCTAATGCCAAAAATAGAATGTAAAGCTGTGAACATCCTATAATGAGAGTTTAGAAATACCTTTAACCTTACTCTCTAGGAATAAAAATACTGTAATAAAGAATATGTACACTGTTAAATGGTTCAGGAGGCTGAAATTTTCTTCAGGAATATTTTCATCTAGCTGCAACCCTCTCCCAGTGTGTCTGAGATAGGGAACAGCAGCCTGCTAGGCACTGTATTATTCTCATTTCTCTCATGATCACAACTTCTGGCTGTGCTTGCTACAGATCAGTAGAACAATGTGGAAAGAAAGAACTGTTGGATTTCTTTTAAGTGAAAATAAAATAAACATTAAGTGAATGGGGATACAAAATGAAAATGCTTTAAATTCTGAAAATTATATCACTTTTGTGAGATTTTGTAGTGGAGAAATTACTAAGGGAAAAATGTGAATATCAGTTATTCAATGTATTGTTGGGATACTACTTTGTTCAAAGTTTTAATCATATTTAAACCTTCCTTTTCAAAATCCAAATTCTAGTGTCACTATATCTCCCCAGAAATGTGCTGAATTTTCATTAGGAGTCCAAATAACTTACACATATGTATATTACATTCAAAATATGTAGATCATTATAATTAGCAATTAGTTAGGGAACATCAAAGTTCCAAATGCATTAAGAGCAAACTGATAAAAAGACTGCATGTCTTTCCTTGGTACAGTGGTCTTTACAGGGAATGCTCATCAGTCCCATTGCCCTAAAAACAGTAGAGATGAACCAGCTCTGTCACACTGAGCTCTCTCAGGGCCACTTGCACAAGTGCTGCCCTGAGTCTTTCTTGTCTCTGTCATGGCTTGTGACTTTGCCAAAATGCCACCATTGAGACTACATTGCCACGCTGTATTTGCAATTTCTATGAAGATTTTTTTGTCTTTTTTTTTTCTTCTTTTTTTTTCCCTCTCTCTAAATTGGCATTTTGCAGAGCCAGTATAGAGAGAACACCTTTGTGCTTATCTTGGACAGAAACCTTACAGTCACATAATTACAAAGCTTTCTCACTGTACCACTTTGAAATTCAGACTTGTCATTTCTAAGAGGAGGAAAGAGGAAATTACCCATCTGTTTCCTACATATCTTTTGCCCTTGTGAAAATGTGACAAAATTATGCAAAATTTTAAAGGTTTCTGAAATGTTTAGTTGACAAATCTCAGTGGAGATCTGATAAACTTCATCAACTAAAAATCTTCCAAGATCTCATTTTTTTAGGCATGTACCATCTAAAACTTAAATATGTTTTTTTTCCCTGCAACTGCTGGTCCCCAGACTCAGCCAGCTGCTGCCCCCAGCCTTCAGAGCTGACTGTCACACCACCCCTCTTGTCCTCGTTACCTCCTGTTTGTCACAATGTAATAAGAAGGACAGTGAAGAGGTGCTTGCACCAGAAATGAAGTCAGGGTCTCAGCTTTAGGATATGAAGGAGGTTTGAGTTTACAGTCCTAGATTATCTCTAGAAATAATTTCTTTCTGTCTCTGATGGGAGACCTAGGCACTGGTGAGTGCAACAGAAGTGGTGGAGCAGCTCATGCAGTTCAGGGGAATGGGTAGAGTGAGATGGAGATGGTGACCACTGTCTTGTGAAAAGGTAAAGGAGAGAGAAGGAATAAGATTGAGACCCATACAAAAGCAAGTGGAAACAGGAGAGAGTGGAGCTCTGTAACCATTGGGATAAACTCTAAGAAGAGAAATTTGCTGAGACTCATTATTTAGGTAGCTGTGAAGTGCAGTAACTAGAGGTTTGCAGTCACTCCTGCTGTGCCTGGCACTGAAGGAAGGCAGCTGATCCTACTGTTATCAATTATTCTCTTTGCTCAAGTGACAAAAAGCATATCCTGAAACCATTAAAGTTCCTAGTCCAAAAGGTGAAACATGCACATTGAAATGATGTCTTGGGTATGGAGAGTGGGGGGTTTCTGTGTATGAAAAAATAAACTTAAAAAGTACATTTGATTAAAATGTTTACAAAAGGTACCTCTCAATTCTCCTTTGTAAGATATGAAATTTTTTGGGCATTATGTAACTTTTGAGTATTTGATAACATTTCTATTATTTTGATAATGCTTTATGCACAGTTCCCCATGCACACAGAAATATATATATATATATATTTGCACATATGCACGTGCAAAAGAATTTAATGGAGAGTTCTGTCAGTTCTAACAGCCTCATCAGCTTAAGGATTTAAGTCTTAAAGGCTTGTAGCAGGAAGCAGTTTACCTGATCCTGTTGGTAAAAAAAAAAAAAGGCTTAGAGCAGGTCAGAAAGATGAAATTCAAATTGAACTGTAGCACAGAGTTCTGGAGGGGTTCACAGAGAGATCACAAGAGACATCAGTCTTTCCTGGTGTTCCTGGGTAGCCACAGGAAATAGTCCATTGTCCCACAGCAGGAATGGGTTCTTCCTTCATGTAATCATAACCTGATGTCCAAAGAATAACAGGATTTTTGTGAAGTATCCTGTTGCACCAAACTCTCTGTCTCTTTGAGACAGCTGTGCTCTCCAGTGCTGTATTTCTGGGAAGGATTTGGGCAGTGAATAGGTATTGGTGGCTACCCTGCAAATGAAATGGTGGAAAGATCTCCCTCACCTTTCTGACACACACTCCTGCCAGGTATTCTGGCAGTGTGAGTGTTCTGTCTTCCCTGCCAGGAGACACGAAACATATGTTGATTTATTCCAAGAACCAGACAGACTCTTACATGCAGTATTTCATCCAAAGAGGATGAAATGAGCTTTCTTTTGGAACACTTCAAGGGAAATAATATCAATACTATCATTTTAAAGTAAAAGGGAGTTGTCTCTGTAAGTAGAATTAGACTACGTATGGAATTATTTTGCGCTCATGAAAAATCTGTCTTATTCACTAGAGAAATGTTATTTAGACAAGAAAAAACATCTGGAAGAGCTCAAAAACCAGGCTGACTCGTACCAGGGTGTACTTCAGTTCTGAAGAGTTCCCAATAGAAATCTTTCAAATGAAGAAGCTTTGATGCCAGTTTGGTAATTTGTAGGGAAAGTGTAGCTAAATAATTGCCACTTAGGTGTGATTTGCAAGGACTGCAAGCAGCATTCTTAATTCTGGACTTAAAACTTATCATCTGTTTGTGTATAAGTGGACAGAGATACCTGCAGCTACTCTGATTTGATTGGGTCTGACAAGTGCAGACATTCCCAGCTGATTTGAGCTAAGCTATATCTTCGTACATCCCTGAGGGCAATCTCCCTAACACTGCTCACTGAAATCTACTCTAGCTTACCAGTCTGCAACTGAAGGCTGCCTGTTTAAATAAATTGCATAGACAAAGCAGTGCCAATTAGAGAACTGTAGTGGGCTGACCCTGGCTGGATGACAGGTGCCCACCCAGCCACTCCATCACTTCCTCCTCTGCAGGATGGGGTGGGGGGAAGAAAATAAGATGGAGTGAAGATAAAGGCACATTAATAAAGCAAAATCTGTGTATGAAAGCAAAGGAAAAAAAAAGTTTTATTCTCTGCTTCCCATTGGTGGATGAGGCCCAGCCAAGTATGTGTAGCAGCTGCTCTGGAAGATAAATGCAGTAACATTTATCTGCCCCTTCCTCCTTTCTCTTAGCTTTTATTGCTCAGCACATCATATGGTATGGAGTATCCCTTTGGTCAGTTTGGGTCAGTTCCTGGCTGTGTCCTCTCCCAAGACTTTGCCCACCTCCTGCCATTGGGATGCTGAGAGACAGCGCTGATGCTGTGCCAGTGCTGCTCAGCTGCAGCCAAAACACTGCGGAGTTATCAACACTCTTCCAGCTCCCAGTGCAAAGCACAGCTCTGGGAGGGCTGCTGGGGGGAAATGAACTCCAGCTCAGACAGACCCAGCACCACGGAGAGTAAGAAGACGTTTAGCATATATTAACTAGATCTAAGTTAAATTTTAATATAGCACTAATATTGGAAAAAGGGATATGAAATACTGAAATGTGAAAAAAATCAAGGCGTGAGAATTACCTCCTGAAAACATTCTGTTCTGAGTGCCCATTTTCATACTGAAATTCCAGCTTTAACAAGCATTACAGAAATTCAACAGCATTTTTTCCTCTGATTTAAGCATAACACTGGTCTGTACAGTAAAACCATGGAGGAAAAAAAAAGAAGGAAGTTTTATTAGGCAAGGATACAAACATTTTATGTGGGATTTCCTCTATTCTGGGAAAGAAGCTCTTTTAAAGTTCCTGCTAATAGCAAGTTTGGTTAGTTTCCCAGTGCTCACATGTCCTGTTCCAGATGGTCAGTGACGTGAAACTCTAATTATCATCAACAAAATAAGCTGGGACTAAACCTTCTCTCAAAGGTAAAAAGAGCAGATGGACAACCATAATTTCATTATTATAGAAATAACAGAGGAAAAGGACTCCTCATCTACCTTTTAAAATCATTCACTAACCTGTTGCACAATTAACGCCTTGCTCTATTAATTTAAAAATTACTCTGTTGCTTGACTGGTTGAATGGCTGCTTGGTATATAAGCCTTTCCAACAATATTGGGCATAGTAGCCAAATTCATCTTGTCTAAGGGGAAGCAGTAAGTGAAATGATTGGGCTGAGCTTCCATCCAGCATCTCATTTGCTTTCAGGGGATTCTATTTTATTCTACTCCACAGTGTTACAGACATCCCTCCTCAGGAATCCTTGTGGGAATAAAATCACAAATAGTATTTATCTGGAATGAGGCAAGGCCTGTATCCAGAGATCCAGTTAGCCATTTGTCCAGAATTGTAGGTCACAGACATTGAAATCCCTAAATATTTGTCAAGGATTCAAGGCCACGCAAGTCAGTACCACGGAGCAGCTCTCCCTGTGCCTGTTGGGTTCCAGTGCTGGTCTTTGAGCTGTGATTTCTAGGTCAGCTTTTGCAAAGGCAACTCCTCATCTAAACCTGCCACTGCTCAAACTGAGCTCATACAGGCCTCAGTCCCTCCAGGTCTGCCCAACCAGTCAGTGTAAAGACAGCTAAAGAAAGGGTCTCAGAACAACCCCCTGTGTTTCTGGCAGACTCTCATTCCTTTCTGAATTCAGATTCACTGCCTGATTGCAGCAGATCACTCTTTAGCATTGGCTGTCCTAATTCCTATTCTGATGCCAGTTTTCTACAGTTCAGGAGTAGATTTTGATGTACTACTTAAGGATTTCAATATAGACATTCATAATAAAACAATATAAAACTGCAAAATTGCATCAGAGAAAGATAATCAGGTTTTCCTCTGCATCCCTATGAGTAAACAAGCTTTTCATCCCTATAAAGAGTCCTAGCTACAGGTTTATGTATCACTGTCATGATCTGTAGTTCACACAATGTGCCTTGTCTTTGTTTCTTGCTTCTTTTTCCTCACCATGCCTTCACAATGTCCATTTGTTGCTTTCACTAGCTCATTTTCTTACATTTTCATTTCACCATCTCTTCTCACACTTAGAAATCTATGTTCTTTAAACAGGAAGATGTTGCATATATTGATACTTTTTACCTTTCTGTCACCTGTCAGGTGGCACAGGTACTTTTATTTCCCTCTTTCCTTCCTGGAAAGGCTCTGTGCATGCTTTGTACAGTAGCTGGCAAGGAATGAGACTTTTATCCTTTTGAAAATGAATTACCTAGGCTGAAGAGTTCTGTGTGTAGGTACACTAAAGCTATTAACTCTGTGTACATAAGGGCCCACTTATGCATAGAAGTGGTTTTTTACACTCCTTCTTATGTACTGTTATGCCTAGGATGTGTGAATAACATCTTGCCTGCACTCAGATACATGTTGAAAATAAATAGAACTTAAATGAGTTTCTTTTTTCACTCTAGTGGCTGAGATAGTATGGTAAAAGACACTAAGAAGTTGCATGAATACAGGGTTTAAAAAGTGGCTAAAAATATAAGTGCTATAGAGAAACCAGCATTCTTTGTTTTCTTATGTGAGGACTCAGTACTTTTTGCCATTTGCTAATAGTGCCTAACAAATCTCAGCATTAGGTAGGGATTCAGGCTGACAGAATTCCCTGTGTTCTTAGACTGAACAAACTCCCAGTTACCTACAGGTGGGGAGGAAGCTGAAACAAAGGATTAGGTAAGAGAAAAGTCTTTGTTTCTTAATTGACGCATATGAAACAAAAGGTTTTGACATAGTACATATGGGAAGCCCATGATGTCAGTTTTAAAGGCCACTTTCTGAATGTAACTGCACTTTGTGAGAAAAATATGATGTGAGAACATTCAGATGTCTTTCCTCTGCAAAATTTGTTATTCAGTGTGCTTGGGGATCAAAGTGTGGCAAAAACTATACAGAATAATGCTTTAAAAATGGAAGGGCAAAGGATGAAAATTAGAGACAGTCCATGACAAGAAAAAAAAGAAAAATATAATCATAAAGGGAGCTTCACATCTACTGAGATACGCATCAAGGAGACACCCATCATAACTTTCAACACCAATATAATTTCCTGCAACTCCCAGCTCCCAACTTAATCATTCAGCAGCATAGTTACAATATCTGTTCCTGTCCTTTGCAGAACTGCTGATTTTAATATATAATACACAAGGAATAACAATTAGAAATTGTGAAAAGTAGGGAAGTAACACTTGCAGATAATGGACAGTTACCTCACTGGGCCAATGACCACATGAAACATAAACTGAATAGTTGTAATTGCATTTGATGTTTGTCAAATGTCTGTTTCTTCAGTCTCTGATTACATTTCTCTCTTGTGTATGCTGAATTCACATTCAGTGACATAACAACAGAATTGAAACCACTGAAATAATAACAATACAGGTAAACAAATACCTAGAACCAAAGAGGTTTAAAGATTCTTATTCATTTTCTATTTGAGTTCCATTATATCACAAGAGTTTCCTATATTTTGAAAAGATCCAAACTGTACTAAAATTAGTAATATGATGACTGTGCCTGCCAGTAAGAATCACCAGTGTGTCAGAGGGAATTCTCTTGTCTGCCTAACGTAATTATAGGAATCACTGTCTGAGAAAAGACAACCTTGGAGGGTGCTCAGCACAAACTGAGCTGAACTCTGTCTTCTGAGTTATTTCCCCTGGAAATTGATACTGTTTTTCAATAAATTTGTTACCCTTTCAATGAATCAGTTACCTTTGCCATGTTACTTTAGAAAGCCCTATATAAGCTTCTGCCAAGAGAGAATGGTTTGAGCATGATATTAACTTGTATGACTAGAATAGAATGAAAGTATTTTTTGAGTGAAGAAGATGTACTATGACCTGAGTTGGTATATGTTAATCCTGGAAATATTTAAGAAGAACCATGAATCTACTTTTACCAGGATTTTCCTCAGTCAGTATTCTGGAAAACAAAGTATGTAGGAAATATTTGTGGATAATTAGTCATGTGGGTTTTTTCTGGGTAAAAGCAGACATGTTTAGTAATCTAATAAGTAAGGCCCTGCTATAATTTTTCTTAAATACTTTGAATTCTTGATATTTATTTTCTGTGAGAATTCTCACAAATTTTTATTAAAAGGAGAATTTTATCCTAATAATGAAAAATTTTGAGGAACTCTGGAAGTGATTTCTCTAGGAGAAAATCCTTGTTCCATCTCCAATGCCCTTGCTTAAAAAGGCCCTTGTGTGTGTGAGCTCTCCCAGATGCACAACAGCTTGTCAGCCTTCCTGCAGCCACTGCTGTCAATCTGAGTCACAGTGATCCCTCCTGCATGGCTTATCTTAAAATAGCACACTATAAATGAAATCTTGCAATTATCACAAGCACCCAGGTGTTTGGTGTGGCAGGATGGCCAGAGGAGGGTTGTTAAACTGGCCTGGAGAACTTGTGTCCTTGATCAGTATTTTCTGAGGGCAATTGGCCACTGTCTGCACACACTCTTGCAGCAACACACAGCTTGTGTGACTTGCTAAACCCAGAGGAAAAATGCAGGGGTAGGTGGTCCTGCTGCTGTCCTTCTTAAACTGAATGATAAACAGCACAGGAAAAATAGAGATTGGAGGGAGAAGCTGAAAGAAAGGAGAGAGATCAATCTAAGCCCTTGTTGGCAGAGAGCCATACTGCCTTCACCTTGCCAAATTGCCACCTCCAGCCATAAGGGCCTTCTCTCTTTTCTCTTCCTGCCTCTCCTGCAGTGAGTCACTCCTGCAGACATCATCTTACCTATTCTGTTAGATAATGAAAGACAATGTGTATTTTCATATTCTATTTTCTCGTTATCATTATGTAGTGTATTAAATTACTTCCTATTGCTTTTCCAGATTTGTAAACATTATGCTCACACCTTTTTAAATAGACTTCTATTGCTGTAATTATGAACATGTGTGTTTGCACACAAGAATGATATGGTTTACAGGAAAAAAAATAGCTGTTCTTTTGCAGTGACAGAAAAGCAGCATTCTTCATTTAAACTCAGATTGGTTTAGTGGGGTGTTAATGACCTGAAGCTGACATTATTAACAGTGTATCTTTACTTAAAATGCCACAGGAAGATTGTACTGGGTTGCAGAAGCATTGTATTTGTGCAGAAGCTGATCATTTAAGCCAGAGAGTAATGAAATGTGAAACTGAAGGTGCCATGTATTCTCTTCAGTCTCAACAAATGACTATAGAAATCAGGGTATCAGTCATAGTGAATATACATAAATATACATCAGTTTTCTAGTGACAAAAGATTCTACAGTAAAGATTTGTAATCTCCCATGTACAGCAAAGAAAGCATGAGAAGGAAATAGGCTGAGGTGCATAACCTAGACTTGAGTACTGGGAAGAGTAGAGTTTAGAAACTCATGAATCGTGTACTGGAATACTGATGGAACTGGAATCTGATGGGACTTTTTAGATTTGTTCTCAGTGGAGTTGCTCCTTGGGGAGATCCGTGTGCTTTGGCATCAGGGTGACTGAAAACTAGAGAGACTTAAAACACTCTGGGTTCCCCTGAGTTGCTTGGAGCCTTACTGTTCCTCGCCTGGGAAGCTTGCAGTAGCAGACGCAGAGTCTAAATGAGCTGAAAATGTCTGGGCTGTTATTAAACAATGCCAAGGGAGAGAGATAGAAATCTCAGACTTACTGCCACCTACACGCTTCTATCCAGCTCTAATAGCTGCTTCAAGGCTTCTCTGTCTGTTCTCTCTACCGGGCTGTCTGGTTTTTGCTTAGTTTTCTCTGTGTGCATTTTATTATCTGATGTACAGGATGCTCTCCTAAGTGACCCATTCCAGCCCCAGTCCCTGGATGTGACAGCCATGCTGTAGCTAATCGTGAACAGCTGTGCTCAGACACTTGACAGTGTTTGAAAATATTGCTCTTGCTCTGAAAACAGTGTAAGGAGTTTAGTGTAGGTGCAAGCTACTAGACTGGTAATTGGAGAATGATACATAAGAATACTGGGGTTTTTTGTATTGTGAAACAAATTCTGGGGTTTTTTTTGCAATTCAGTTATTATAAGTTGACACTCCATGGGGCTTCAGACAAAATATTAAGCTCATTTTTTAACTACTGTAAACTCTTTAAGTTTTTTTTCTGAAGCATAGAATAAACCTTAGTTCAAGGGACCATGTTTTAAGGAGAAAGCTGGCACTGAATTGAAGCTTACTGTGAAGCATCTTCAAGCATCATGGAGAACTGAATCTGATTTTGCAGTTCTGTTACTTTTAAGATTATCTGAGAGGATTATTTGTATTTCTAGCAAAGCTCCAGGAAGCATATAATACATGTAGAGTGGAGTAAACTTGAGATCCCGTTAATCATGTACTTAGCATCTGTGTTTTTAGGACAGCACATACTTGTGTGATTTTGGCCCATCATTTGTGATCTGTTTGAGGATTCCTGAGAATAAAAAAGCTATATATAAATTTAAGATAACGTTACCAGCTGAAGCTCTGCCAGATTCCATAGACAGAAGGAGATAAACAGATACTGTGTACCACTTTGTGGTTTTACTCTTGGAAAATAATAGACTGCAAAAAATAAAAAGAACCTGTCTTGATTTTATAGTTGCCTTATGTCCTAGGTGCTCATTTAGCATTATCTTTTCAAGATACCTTGTTTAAATGAGAAAAGAAATCATAATAAATTAAGTTTACCATTTTATAAAACATACTGCTTTCTGGGTTAAAGAGCATGAACTAAAATTGCATTCTCAATATAGAGTTGCTATTAACAATATTGGAATTCTACTGTTTAACAAAGCAAGGAAAATTCCAAAACTACGTCTTTGTAACAAAACCTTCAAATAGTATAGCTATACTTGAACAAACTCTATCAGTGAGAATGACATCAGTGATTAAAGCTTTAATTATCTCACCAAGTGAAGAATGGAGGTGGGTGTAACTTACTGTGTCAGCACGATAGCCACAGCATCATTTAGGACACTCTCTCCAAACAGGAGTGTGTATAAATCTGTATCCACATTCAGCTCATGGAAAATAGCAAGGACTGTCACTGTATGGAAAGAAAGCAAAGTGAGTTGTTATTTTCATATGGCAGTTCAAGAAATACAGCAATGTTAGAATGTTGGTTTTGACAGACCCAGTCCTATATATGGGCTAAGTGGATAAAAATGAGTTAAAAAGATCAACTGGAATATATCAGATCCTTAAATTCATCAAGTCTATGAGTTTTGGTGCTTCAGCTGAGTTAGGAAGAAGCTTTCCCTCTCACACAGAGAACCTTGCATAAATGAAAATGTCACAGCACGTTTCACTGAGCATAAAGCACTGTGATCTTGTGACCACAGAGGAATAAGGGTGCTGAAAAGGCTTGGGTTTTGCTGTGGATTTTGTGTGTAATGAGTAGTGGTTTACCTGTTTTAAGAAGGATATAATAACACGTACCCATCTGTTACACATGTTCACTGAGGAACATGCATCATAACCACCCTGTCCTGATCCACGCTCAGCTTGGATGTAGCTCACAGGTAGCCATGGAGCCTCTGACCCAGACCAGGATATCTGTAACCCAATTAAGGTTCCTTCAGCATATCAGTAGTTTTAGTTCCTTCCTTCTCCCTGAGTTAAATCTTACATTTAATTTTCAGTTTACCAGTGCAATAGAAAAAAATAGAGTATGTTGAATTTAAATTGAAGGTCAGCAAATAATTTAGACACGCATCCTCAGGAGCATTTAGACATTTGGTGCATATTCAGGTAATTAAGTTCTGTAGATATTAACTTAGGCCTTATCTTTTTTGTGTTTTGTGTCTCAGTTTCCTTCCCTGCAGACAGGGGATCCCAGTCCTTCCTGAAGTCTGTCTTGCACTTCATAATCCCCAGCTGAAGAAGGCTGTCTCTGTTCTGTGTGTATTATTCTAATTCTTATTATTCTTATTATTTTTTCTTTGCATGGACAAAGCAGAGCTTTCTCTTTTCAAACAGAATTTAATGTAAAGACCCCCAATTACTTGTCTGGTTAAAAATTACATGGTAACTCACTGCTTCACTGGTGCTCATTCTAGTACATAATTGTGCAATTGATTCAGCCCTCATAGCCCAGGAATCCCAAAGATTAGGAGTGCCTCTGGGATGTCATGTTCACGTCTGACATTTTAGAAATGAAAATTACATACTTTTACATTCACACAACTGCTGATAATTCACACAAAAGCATGACCAGCTGATTATGCTTTGTCTCAATAACATTTCTTGGAACTTTGAAAGCATTACTGCCAAGATTTTCTAAATGGCACTTAAATATCTATGTAATCTCAAAATCAGTTTATAAACCCAAAATAGATTCTCAGTTCTCCTGTGAGATTTTATGTCAAAGTGATCTCTGTTGATGTGTTATCTCTGAAGAATTTTCGAAGTGTTATTCTACAGAAGACAATTTAGGAGATGTGTGTAGCTGAACATTTGCTGATATAGCTATATTTAAATTAGCTAGTTATATTTAACCATCCTGGTAACCTCACCCATCTACTCCCACTGCAGTTATAATTTAAACTGGGAAAAGAGTTCTTTTCCCAGAATAGCTCAAAGGTGTAGGCAGAAGCTTTATTGACAAAAGACATTTTCTTGGTTCACCAACATCTATATTCAGGTTTTTGCCTGATTAGCAATGCTGACTTAATGTGCTAAATGTGGACTCAGTTTAGTCTCCTGCTCTCTAATGTCACTGGCATAAAAACAGACTTGTTTTCTAAACCTATTTGCTACTTTCAGCTTTTGCTTATTAGCTAATTAGTTTGGGCTCTCACTAATTGTCCCTGTGATAACGGTAGAAGGAAAAGAAAACAGTAATCAAAGTCCAGTGTACTGCTGGGGTGTGAGTGTAGCAGGCCAAGCCAATTAGACAGATGCCTACACATGCCTCTCCTTCCTCTTGCCTCCTAAGTAAACAACTTTCTCTTCTTGCTTTCTCTCCTAACTCTACCCCCAAAATATAATTTAAAATCTTTTTAAATGAAAGCAAAATAATAAAGCAAGCAACACAGTAATGCATCAATTGCCTCTTCTGGGAGAAACTCCCCAGCTCACCCAGTTCTCAGAAAGTATCTTCCATTTCAAATGTTTTCCCATTTCCAGGGGAGGTTATTGGATCTTCTTAACCTGTCCCTGACTGAAGAGTTCTGGTCTTTGCTCTGTCCCTCTGCTTGTCTGGCCCAAGACAGAGCAAACTTCAGCCCTACCACTGCTGACAGATATTTCTCTGATTTGTTTTTAAAGAACTGAAATGATGCTGGTTCCACAAATCCCAAGGGAGTCTAACTCTTCAGTATTCATGCAATTTATAAAGGCAGTTATTCCTAAACCATGTCTAACCCAGATGTCCCCTTCTGCCCTTCAAGTCTGTAATTTCCATTCCTAGCCTAATGAGAGACGAATAATTTTTCATATTTATTCCGATTTTCTTTCCAGCAGTATTTTGTCTATTCAAAGACTCATTTCAGACATCTCCTCCCCAAAATGACTCACTTCTTTCAATCTCCTCCTTTTAGTGCTTTCCTGCCCTCTAATCAGCTCATGTCTTCCCTGAAATACAGTGCCTAAAATCAGATCCCAGTAATGTAGTTGACACTTGCTGTCAAGAAATAGAATGAAAAAATGCTGTAGAACTTGTTAATAAATCCTGTTTTCCTTTTATTTGCTATGTATTTGTACTTATGACTCATTTTCACAGGTTGTAAACTTGAAATTGTTCTCAGAAGTGAATGCTCACTTCTTATCTGCTAGCTATGAAGATGCTTCTTTTTTTTAAGTGTAGCATTTATCCTTGTCTATTTTAAATCATTACAGGAATCATACTGAGTTTTAATCGTGTCTTTCAAAGTGTTTGCACTCTCCTTTCAGCACAATATTGTACAATAAAGAAACACCCTCTGTTGCATTAGCCAACTCATTAATGAAAATGATAAATAGTATCTGCGTAAGAACAGAGACCTGCAGGATCTTTAGCACATCTACCCTGTTTAAGAGCTCAGGGAAACATTTTCACCTTGTTTTGACCACCAACGTGTAGTCATTTCCCCACCTTTAATAAAGGTAAATCATCACATTTACCTTTATTAATTATGAGAGTCGATGGGCATAGGTCAGAATGGACACATTAAAGGGATGTGATACTCTGCTATGGAGGAAAGGTAACTTACCTCTGGAGACAGAATAATGCTCTAGGAATAGTCACCATGTCCAGTGAAGTCACATCATGTTTTGTCTAATGGATGACTTTAAAACCCAAGGGAAGTAATTTTAAAGTAATCTTATACCACAGTAACATATCTAATCTATGAGAACTTTGATATTTAAGTAAAGATCATAGATGCTGCACTGCAGTCAGCTTGGCCTCTGGCTTTCTGGAGGCAGTGCTGAGGAACAGTGAGTAGGGCCTGGTTTTTGTGTGGTAACTACTCAACGACTTGTATAATTCATTAGATACAATATGTATTATAAAAATACCAAACTACTTTTCGTTAAAGTACACAGCATCTCTTATTTCAATGTAATCATATGAGGACAGAAATAGAGGTAGGTAAAGAACTGGCTGCAAGGACAGATCATTGGGGAAGCACTAAAACCTTCTGTGGCAGTGGAAAACTGACACAAATAGAAATAAAATGTGCCAGAGCTGCTGACTCAGAAAGGGTTGTGAACTTCAGTTAAAAATTCAGTGATGGGAAGCAAGAAATAGTGAGGCATCTAAGATTTTCACAGTATTTATGTCAACAGAAGTCTGATTCACTTCTTCCTTGGCTTCATGGACTGAGGTAACATCTGTCACGTGCAAAGCCCAACATGATTTCAGTTGTAGCCAAGTCATTAGAAATGTCTGTGGAGCTGGTTTGTGAATGGTATCTTTTGACAAACACAGAAACAAATTGTCTTGTTATAGATTCCTGTAAAAAGTATATATAACTGAAATATCATCAAACTACAACAACCCCCATGCCAGCTGTATCCAATACTACTTTGCTGTTACTTTTAAAATGATAAGGAAACTCAAAAAATAAATTACACCATTATATAAAGTACTGGTATTATTGTACCTTAGTCTTCTGACTAGAACTCATCTTTCATAGCTCATGGGCCTAAATTCTTTTAAGAGGGCAGTATCAAATCAGAAGAAAATAAGACTAATTTTTTATTTCCTATTGACTTTGTCTAAAAATAAAGATTCCAATTTTAATTATAGACTCCTTTCCCTATTAATAAGTCACAGCACTCACAGATTATTTCAGTGGTGAATAAGAAGAAAGCAGACATATATTTTAATTAAAAACACATTTATAAACAGTCTTATATAACCAGTGTTTGAAATGCATTACCTTGTTGTATTTATACATTATGTTTCTTAATGCAAAATCCTTTGATTTTATGATAAACAGAAACTGCTCTTTCTGATAAATATCCAATTTTATCAATAATGAGCAGTGCAACCCACAGCTCCAGTTCAGCTGTAACCATAGTAACTTCAAATAGGAAAGAGCCTTGTGATTGTTGATGTGACCAAAGGTAAGGGAGTTCATACAGCTCAGAAAGAGCTGTGCTTCAGCAAACCCTGTGAGGGTGAATCGGTTTTCTACACTTGAAAGGTCAAAAATTAGGGAAAAAAAGAAAAAATGGTGGAAGGGCTAAAGGTATGTGAAATGTCTTTGGCTGGGGAGGTCGTTGCCCAGAACGCGTCAATAGCAGCAGCAGCCGTGGAGACTGCCAGAGGTGAACGGTTCCCGTGCTTTTGGTGGCTGGGGCAGAGGTCTGATGGTTACATCCCTGTGCCAGCTCTGCTCTGTTCATTATTCCTTCCCAGCCACGGGCACCCTGAACCCGGGCTCCTTGCTGAGGCTGCCAGTCCCAGGGGACAGCTGGGCCAAAATTCCCTACTCTGCAGTTTCCCTTCGCAGGTCTCTGGTGGGCAGGGACCGAGAGCTGGGGGCTTCACACCAGCACCTCTTCCTCGCTCACTCTGCTGCTCCTGAGGAGTGACACGTGCATGAGAACTGAGGGAGGATCTGCTCCGTCCCCTTGGAAGGGATCACACCAACACACTCCCAGAGTCAGGGTACATTGGAACTCAAAACCTAACACTAACGCAAGGAAACCCTTTCAGCAGTGAAACAGGGAAATCTGTGTTGTTTCATGCAGATGAAACAATAAGAAGATATGATTTCCTCGATGATGTGATAAATTATAACTATTGATCAGAATAAAGAAAAATGTAAATATTGGTCTCTTGTTTTAAATCAGAGAATAACGAAGGAATAATTTGGGAATTTAAAAATTCTATTTCTTAAAATTTAACCTTTCACCTAAAATCTTAAAATGAGAAACTTTCTCTACTGAAAATGATAAATTATTTGAAGGAGACATTCTCTGAAAGACAAATTATTTGGTTGAGAGTAACCTTGTTTTGTGCCTGAAGTTTCTAACTTCCCTCTCTAGAGACGTGAAAGTTTTTTTAGGCATCACAAAGTATTGTTGATATTTAAGGATCAGAGCCTATAATGTAAAACACAGTCCCAAGTATATCCAGTCATAAATTAATTTCTTAATCTTAGCTCAAGTGCTAGTTTTCTATGTAAGAGAACACACAGCACATAAGAATAATTCTTCTGAATTATTTTTATACAGAAATATCTAGATTTAAAATCTTCAGATAACCTTCAGAACTAAAACCTGCAGAGTGCTATGATATTATTTCCTTCTTCTTAACAGTACTAGAAAATTTTAGATGTCATATGTTTGTTTACTGCCCTGACAGTAAAAGTCTTTATTTAACACGTAAACATCTACCAGTCATCTTTACTATTACAAATAAGGAGCTCAATCAAACCAACTGCAGTCAAGTCAACAGATCAGTTTTTAGCATCTTTTGAGACTTAATTGCTTTCCACAGCCAAGGGAAATTAAATCTCTTTTTGAAATGAGTTTATAATCCTACGCAGTGAAGAGTTAAATGAAAAATCATGTAGCAAATCTGACATGAATTTATTATTTCATCTTAAAACTAATTTATTGTTGATAAAACTAACGACATTTTACTAAAGATTTCTTTAAAAGCCCCAATATGAACCCTAGATATCACAGATAAAATCTTCATACTGATTATTTCGTGCCCTAATATGTACCAGTCCTCTAGGGCACCACATTTTAACTGATTTTGAAATGCCAGCAAGCTCTTTACATACTTGAGATTATAATTCACTAGCAAATCCTACAACACAATGAAATATTTTCAGCAGTGTCAACCACTTAATTAATGAAAAACTTAATTCAAAATTCTCCTAAATCTTTGGGGGGTTGAAATTTATGGATAAGATCAGTGAACACGTGGAACAACTTAGAATATTGTGAATTGATAGCAGAGGGAGCAAGACCGAACATTAAAAAAACTCTTGGACGTGTACAGACACTATATAAGCAGAGGAGTAATTAGAAACAATATTAATCAATGACAGTTTGTCACACTAAAAATAGTTTTCTCAACTGCAGCTTTAGCTTTTTAAGCCTGTTTAAAACTCTGGGAAAAGTAATCCTTGTAAGTTATTCCTTCCAGTGCAAGAGGAGCTTCTGTTTTGTTGTTTTGTTTGGTTTTTTTTCTCTTGATTGTTCCAGATTAATCAGTGGTGATTTAATACCCTTATAATCAAAATCAGTGCACTTGTCATACACATTACTTGTCATAAGTCCACATTTGTGAAACTAAATAGTCTGGAAAATGGGAAAAGAAACTAAGCCAGCTGCAAAGCCCTATTCTTAGCACTATCAAGAAATATTCTTGGAAATTATAAGGACGCTTTTGTTCCATAAGAGTTTATTTTCTGAGGTTTTCCTCGTGCTTCCAATGTCTGTGTGTTTCTCTTGCTCTGAGGATAGGCTCCAATCATATGCTGAATCTTATCAATGTAGCTGGATGATCTAAGAAGTGGCAGCATATTGGATGCTTGGATTAATTTGAGAATGACAATTTGATGCAGCTTTTACAATAATCTTGCAACAAGTGGTTTTGTGGAAATAAAATTGTATTATACTGTATTTTTAAGCCATCAGAATGATAAATCACAAGCCTAAAATATTTTGTTAAATATTGAGAGTTCATTTAAAGACTGGAAAATCTTTTTGGAACAATATTGCTTTTTCTCATTTCTTTTAAAAGGGAGGAATTTGAAAGCTTTATTGCTAAGTTGCTCGGAGAAGCTTCTCAAAGGTAGTATTTAACACTAATGCAGCATCTCACACGCATCAAAAAATGTGTTCTGTTCAATTTCCTTTAACAGCTCAACTGAAAATTTTGCAGAATTCCAATGTACCCTTGCAGAGTTTTTGTACTTTGTCTTAGCAGATAACATTTTAAAAAATCTTCTGTTCTAGCTACTCCTCTACTGTGTTCCCACAGTTGCAAATAGCAATACTTTCCTTTTAATATCTGAGTACTCTTATTAACATTTTCAACATTAAAAAACCTGGACGAACCTATGAAACCCAGACTAACTTTGAGATTAGGCTGTTTTAATTAGAAGGTTGGACTAGAAGACCTCCAGACATCCCTCCAAATCTAATGGTTGTGTAATTCTGTGGTTCTGAAATTGACTGAGTCTGCTTCCCAGACTTTGCCCTTTACTGTAACTTTGGGCTTTAAATCTCACATCTGCAAATTCAAGTCAATGTCTTGGTATCTGTTTAATTTTTAGAGTTGTATTTATCATGAACGCTTTGTTCAAATTGTAACTGATACCTTACAACCGTATTTATATGGCCAAATCTGAACCATCCATTCCCCATATCTTTACACTGGGTTAGGTCAAATGTGGATGTGAAGTTGTGATTATTATCTGTGAGGCTCCAGCTTACAGCAGTTCTCATATCAGCAATCTACAGGTGGTGTCCTGAAGATCGGAGAACACTTTCCCAATCTTTTCAGCAACCTCAATTATAAAATTGGTGAGCTAAATCTAGGAAAACTAAAAAAAAACAAACACAAAGGATCTCTGTAGCTGATTTGACTTATGATTATCAGAATATCAGATATTTAACAGCTAAGGAAAGAAAAAACCAAGGACAGAGACTTTAAACATTTCTATGGCATATAGAATTCATATTTACTCTCCTGACTTTTGAAGAAGTACCTTATTTGAAATGGTTACCTGGATCTGTGGCAGACATCAGTGATCCAAAAAATAAACAGTCAGTGAAGTGGAATTCCCATTGCTTTAATTGGCCAATGTGTACCATGGCCTTCACAAAGCCATACATTATCAACCTGTCAGGGCAAAGATAAGACTGGTATCAGACAGAGTATTTAATATTTATGTTTAATTTATACTATTAAACAGGTTCTTATTCTCTCCAGCTTCTTTCAATGAATATCACATGAACACTGAACATAAACTGGTATCATATAAAAATTCAATTTCCTGTTCAACTGTCAAATATTGTATTGAAACGTCAGAGACAATTCCAAATCAAAGGTTTTGTGAGTAATTGTCATCTGCTGTTAGCAGAGAACAATGGTTTGGGCTGTTTATTTTTCAAAAGGGAAGATAAGGTAAGCCTAAGAAGACATTATTAAGACTAATTTGTCTAACGTAGAACATTTAAACAAAGGCAGTTCTACTATCAGCTCTGTGGCTTGCTCTGTATTTCTAAATGAATTGTTTTATTCTATCAGCTTTTAAATGTTAGCAGCACTCAAAGTTCCACATAAGGTCTCTAAATGCATATATTTAACAACTGTCAGTGACAGGGAGGCAACAAAGTCACACTTCAAAATGCACTGCTACAGCCTTACTGGTTTCACAGGAAATGTTATCACTGGTTTATATAACTAGGAAGTGCTCTCTGAGATTTGCATCCCAGTAAGAATCTTGAAATAACTTGAAACAAAGAGATTCACTTGTTGTTAGAACCTGTTGCAGATTTTTACAATTTTGTACATTTTCGGTCTGGTTAATAATAAACCCCATTGCATTCAATACCTGTTTCACAAACACATAGACTGACAACTGTGCTCTTTTAACTTCAGACTCTAGACCAATCATTTAAACAAGTTCCGTGCACGCACATCCTGAGCTAGGTTTTGCCCTCAGCCATCCTCCTAAGGTGCTCCCGAAGTCTCATAAGCACAGACCTGAGGGACAGGTAAATTAACAAACAGCCTAGAGTTAGTAACAAAATGCTTTCGGATACTTCACCAAACTCACTGTATTGCACAAGGAGGGAAGCAGATAGGTCACTACAGCATTCCCCAGTGGCCCTGACTATTTGTGTACATATTTACAAAGCTCTCTAGCAAATAGTTCACCACCAATTGCCCTAAAACACTGTATCCACCTGTGGGCCTCCTTCACTGGCTCACCTTCTCTCCCTTCCCAAGGAATAATGACTCAAGACCTTGCAGGGAACTTAGTCTTTTTTCTCCCAGCAAAATTTGTCAGCTTTAAAGAATGCGTCCATCAAAAACTGACTGTGGTGCTGCTCTCCCAATTTTTAATGGTCTCCAAAACCACAGTAATGAAAGTGAGCACAGTCATGTCTTTTAGAAAAAATTGCCTAAACCTACTTGCAGTTTTGACCAGAGATACTCTTCTCCCTCATTTAAAACATATTTTAAAATAGTAAATAAAACTAAGTTCTATGTGGCATATTTAGTAATGATAATTCCACACATTGAAAAGTTTGATCCCAGCTGGATGCCTGAGCTCCCAGTGGCAGTGACACTAGACATCATCCAGTAGTACCCAACACAGCTGTTAATGGAAATCCAACAAGGAAAGCATACCCCAACAACAGCAGGGTATTAATCCCAAGGAGTTGTTCTGCACTGAGGACACTATTGCTATTATAAAGTAGAACTGGAAAAAAACAGTAATATTGATTTTTAGGGCTGCTGTCATTTAATTTGATACATTTAGTATATTTTTAGCAAGTTCACACCAAATTTCAGTAAATCTGATTGCTTTATTAATCTTCAGACATCCATTTAATATATGTTAAAAATTTTATTAAAATGTCTATTAGTAAGTTGTAAATAAATCAAAGCATCAGTGACTCTGAATTTCCTGCAGAATGTTCCTGTCCCACTGGACCATGTTCCCACCCAGTGTTCACTGGTGACACAGAGCAGGCTATTGACACCAATGGAGTTAACATAAGAAGCTCTGAATCTGTTGAGTAGGATAGCACTGCTATTTCCAATTCCTGTCTGTGAAAGAATCTTTTTTACTTTTTTACTAATAGAGAATGCTAAATTTTATTTTTCATTGTTTTAGAATTTCAGAACTGAGATCTTCAGGGCAGTATAAAGGAAACAAAACCTGAGTTGCAAATCAGTGTAACTCTAATTCCCAATGTGGCTTTGAAAATCTTAATTTTAAAATAATACTGCAAAGTAATTTTATTTTATATACTTTTAATTTTTTTTTTAATCCATATTGCAAATGCCTTGGTAAAGTTGTCGCCTGCTAAACTGGGACCTTTATCTTTGTGTTCTAAGTGATTCTTGTCTGATAATCTTATTGAGTAAGAGCTATTTTCAGTCAAATTCTTTTCCCTCTGTCCCTCTAGCTTTGTGTGGGTGTCTTGAAGCTATGAATTCTGGTAGGTGACAAAGTGTCCCAAATAATGCCATTTTTTTGCATCTAGATATAGGTGTCTGTTCTAGAAGCTACATAGAATCAATACAGAGCAGGGAGTTGATTTGGAATTGCCCTACCTCCTTGTCAACCTCTTTTTGTCATGAATAAATCTTCAAATTCAGCAATGTATTTGTGTGATGAGAAAGTAGATGATTAGAAACATAATACTTTAGAAACAAATTGCAGTTAAATTGATCAGTGATAAAAAGTTACTGAAAAACTTCTCATTTGGACTTAGTGATGGTTTGGTACTTCAAAAATATTTGTGAATAACTCATTTGTCATAAATATGGACCATTAATAAAGTAAGAAAGAGAAGAATAAAACTCAGATTAGCTTTGCTGCAGGAGACCTGACATTTTCTACACCCAAACATTTTTTTTTTAAAGCCTGGGTAGGAGCCCATCAAGCTAGAGCAAATATTTGGCCACCTCAGCAGGAAAAGAGAAAAACAGTAATGTAATGAAACACATGAGAATTCAGAATTTTCCAGATTATGCAAGTCTGGCTCTAACAAAGTGCCTCATCTCTAAAAAATGCTACATAGAATGCTGTCATTACACAGTAGAGGAGACACCAGATAAATATTTGACTTGCTGAAGTAAGAATCTTCTGGGAAACTGAACTTTTTACTACCATAATTTCCAGTATGAACTGGCAAGTAAACCACACAAACCACACAAAATCTCAGCACAACAACACAAAACCCCCTTTAAACTGACAAAGCTAACAGAAGTAAATAACAGACACTGAAGAACGAGAACAAAAACTCTTCAAGCTTTTAATTACTCTGAGCATTGGGTTGTCTTTATATTTTTGAAGTTGGACTAAATTTTGAAGCTTGTTGGGGTCAAAAAGTGGGGGGCAAGAGTCTCCATTTGTAAAGGGTCCGGGTTTTTTTTTGTTACCATGATTGTGCTATGCATCAAGGAAAGGAGTTTGGAAAGCACACTGTGTCTGGGTACTGCTGGCAGGTTCCAGTGAGTTTGTTTATAAAGCTGCTCTCTAGGAAGGCTACTCGGACTGGGACATTCTTGAACTAGCTGCTGTTTACATGTGGAGGGAAAAAAAGAGAGCCATCTCCTAAGGCCTTTACAGAGTAATTAGTACACACAAAACTTTCTAAATGCTCAGGAAGAGCTTTAGATGCAGCTCAGAGGCTTATTTTTTTGCAAGAGTTTCCTTTAGCAGCATCTGGTTTTAAGGGATCTGAAAAGAGACAGCGAAATTGCTTTGGGGGTTTTTGGGAAGCTCTTGTCAGAAAGCTCTAAATAGCAAAACCTCTCTTCAGCATACTGCTAGTAGAAGAGATAATTTGTGGTTTTAGAGCAGAGGCAAGTGGGGTATGTCTGATGCAGGATGGGGAGGCTGCAGGAAAAATGCAAAGCACAGAAGCATTGCAAGTGGTCACAAACAGGATCAGACCACACTGGGAAGGGAAAAGGTACCAAGTCTTCGAGACAGGAAGGCTGAAAGCCTGGCAAGAGTTTTGGTCCTGTGGGTGGCTGACAAAGGCCACATAAGTACACATGGTAAGCAGCACACCTGACACGTAACCATACAGCAAAAGGCTGTACTAGTCCTAGAGGCACCTGGAAAAAACTAGCCCAGGATCAGCAGTCCTGGGAATGTGAGACAGCAGGGGTGTCCAAAAGAACTGTTGAGAGCAGCTCTATATGCATGAACAGTGCACAAAGGGGGACAAGATTACAGTAATAAGGTACCTTAGGTACATGTGAGATGAGAAAAATGCAAACCAAAAAAAAATCCTTCAAATCTCTTGTGGTAAAAATGTGGCCCAATGGTGTGGTCAGGTAAGAAATCTGTGCTGAGCTTTGCCTCCTAAAAATCCCAGCCACATCTTCAGCTTGCAGGACCTGGCATCACAGCACCTATCCCTCTGCAACAGAGCAAACTGAAATAATTATGGCAATAAATATATATTGGCAGGTTGGTTTATAGGATACTGCTTTGAAAAGTAACTGCATCCTCTCATGCAAACTAAACTGGGAAAACCTACCAGTTCTAAAAGAATCTACTCTTAATTTAAAGCTGTAGGGGACATAAATAAACTGTAACAGAACCTGCTAAGTGGAGATATACAGCGCACACACATGCCCTGTATCCTCAATACAGACAGCCCCATCTGCCTGATGATTTTATTCAGCAGTTATTTTCTTCATCATTTTATCATCAGTATTTTCTTCAGCTTTGTTATTCATTGTATTATCACTGCTGAATCTCACTATGGGTCTTTATTGTGTTAAAGGTTTTAAAAGCATGATTTCAGATTTGAAGTGTTTGTCCAGTTATGCTGTGTAGCATGGAAGAGACTTGTAATTTAAATCTTTCTTGCCAAATATATTTTCCAGTCTGCTGAGAACATTCTATCTCATAGTCTAACTCTCTAAAGACTCTTGCCCTATCTAGACATGATTACCTTGTAGCTTGAAGCCAGTTGAATATAGCTACAGATTGTAATCGTGCAAGTGAAAGATGAAAAAATATTTCTTCCTGCACATTTTTTCTTTTTCACAAGGAGTAGTGACATTAATAAGCCAACAACAGGAAAAGTAGATGATTTTATTCTCGCTTGTATATGAAGTAACATAGTGATTGACTGATACCATAATAGAAACAAAGAAGTCACTTGTCAGAATTTAAAATAGATGCTGAAAAACATAAATAGTAGAGAAGAAAATGAAAAACTCATTCCTTTATTTCGATCTTTCTATTTCGACCATAGCAATATATTTCTATAACTTTTTCCATACAATAGAATTCTTCACATCAAATGTTCTGGCTGCAGTGATCTGTTATTTCAAATTGCTCTATGTACTACTACTTCCTTCTTGTAGTCATCTTTTAAATCAGTTTTGTCACTAGAAAGGGTACTATCATGGGTATTTCTCCAAAAAATCATTTTCTCACTAATCAAAGCAGGAAAAAACCTCACTGAAGTGTGTCAGGTAACAATAAAGCAATAGTAGCATTACCTGAAGTTATTCTGTATAAATCACACAGGAAGAAAACCCCTCTGGCTATAGAAATAACAGAGATCAGAAAGGAACCAGACTTCACAAATGCACTGCATCCCCAGTTACCTGGGGCACAGTGGCTGTCCAACAGCTGAGCATTACAACTGCACAGCTTTAGCACTCACAAAGCTTTAGCATCACCACATCTGACAATCAGCCTCAGTGAGCCCTGCTGTGCTCCCGGGAGGTGCAAAGGGCCTTAGCTTGGCTTTTCCCAACGGGCAGTGCAAAAGATCTGCCATCGAGATTTTGTTATTAGTCACAGATCATCTTCTGTTTGCTTCTTACATCAGAAGCTGGGATGGGAAGGCTAAATGGAGAGAAACACACTCTACACCTGAGAGACAGGGAAAGAAAGGCTGTGCTTCAGTAACCATGGCTCCATAGGTAGCTTGGCTCCTCAGACAGTCCTGTGCTACAGGAGGTTTGGGAAAGTGAAGGCTGTTCAGAGTTATTTAATCAAGCAAACAGGTATTGAAAGCAAATAAAAAATCCAGCCCAGGTTTCTATATCAGTCAATTTGGGGGCCACTGGTAAAAGTGAAGAGATCTGAAAGAGGCTTCAAAATTGCAGGGCTGTCATGCCCTGTTGTTTCACTTAAAGGAAGACCAAAAATATTTGTTTGATGCTTTAGGACTGGCTTGAATGAGACCATGCAGAAGGCCTGAGTGCTCTGAAAGCCTCAGTGTCTGAGCCTTTGCTTGATTAAAAAAATCTTCCTATGGATTTGTTCTCATGAAAATAAAGAATATCGTCTTCTGTACCACATTCAACCATGGGAAATATCTACTGAAATACAGAGATGCTTTCCTTTAAAATGGAAAAAAACCATTTTGCCCAGGTTCAAAATTTCAAGACATAATTGTAGATTTTGCTGGTAAATGCCAGTATTGTAGCAAAATTAAGGAGTGAATAAAAGGGGGTAAGGTATGAACATACATGAGATGAAAAGTTAGTCGAGGTCACCAATCTTACTGGAATCTGACAATAAATGGTATTTCATAGTTTGGATTTTTTTTTTTTAAATCTCGTCTTTTTTTTCAGACTTACTTTCAAATAGGTCTTACTGTATTACAGTTTTACAACAGTTTGCATCACAGACGTACAAACCAATTCACCACCACTCACAACTGCACAATATAATTTAATGTACTTTTTATATTTCTCTAATGAGTATAACACAGCTTCAGGATCCCTGTGTTCCTGAGCTCCACTTAAATTAGAGCCATTATGCATTATATACCTACCAACCTGAACCTCTGCAATGAAAAACCTGCACTTGGTCTTTGAGTGATGAGTAAAATGTAATAATTACTTGGGTAAATGAGCCATGTAACAGTGTCAACTGTACTGTGTCCAAATCATAGTGCCACATCATATTTTATTGCACTATACAGATTTAAACATTACCTCAATATTTACTTTACTCAGTGTTATAAATAGAGAGAACCTCAAAGAGATAATGAATTACTGACAGTCTTACACACATATTTTGAGACAGATATCCTCATGACAGTAAAAATTAAATCTAGAGAAATCAGACATAAGATTTTCCAGATACAATAATGAAAATTATTTCAGAAATTCCTAAATCACTGTTTTACAGAAGATGGTGGAATTCTGAGGAAAATACTGGTGACACCAAGGGACTTTCATTATGAAAAAAGAAGAACTGAAAATACCCAGTTTACAGAGAGAAAATAAGACAGTGATTGTATTATCTACAGGAGTTAAAACCAATGCAATTAAATGTCAGTGACTCGGAGTTCTCAGGTTACACAACTGTTGTCTCTTGCTGACCTAACACACAGAGGCAGTCGGGGGTCGGGTAAATTCGGTTCACTGGTTAATTGGCTCATTCAGTCAGTCAGCGATGAATTCACCTCATCAATGAGATACTTCAGTCATTATCATTATTGTAGCAGTCTTAACCTGCAAGGTTCTTTCTTTACCTACAAGAAGTTAATACTATGAAAAATTTAGTCTTGTCTAAATATTTCGGGGTTTTGTAATTTCGAGAAAACCTGCTGCAGCTCACAAAATTGCCTCCAGTACGAGAAGTTTCTCTCTAGTTCTCAGTTGAGTGGGTGCTTTGTATTCTGAAATGTTAAGACCCCTAATCCCATCCCATTATCAATATAAATGTCTGACTTTAATATTAAA
Organism: Machaerirhynchus nigripectus; assembly: GCA_013397975.1. Lineage (NCBI taxonomy): Eukaryota > Metazoa > Chordata > Aves > Passeriformes > Dicruridae > Machaerirhynchus > Machaerirhynchus nigripectus. The sequence continues at coordinate 2,533,388 of VZRQ01005820.1, read as the reverse complement.
GACTGTGCTTCAACCATGGCTTTAGCCACATCTGATAGCATTAAGTGTCACAGATTAGCTATGGACTAAGAACAAAACTTTGTTTTCTTCACCTTTGAAGGTTCAAATGTGCCAACATTTAATATCACTGTGTATCACCCTATTATTATATTGACAAAGGGATATATGAGGATAATTTTGTCTTTTCAACCTCAAGAACATTCCACGAGTCAAAAAAACTTCTCTATGAGTTTTCTTCAGAGCTCCATATGGCAGAAAAATCCTACTTTCAGAAATAATTTTCAGGACAGTCAAGAATGTTAGTATAAAAGACCTGTCCATGGAAAGCCCTGAAACCTCTCAAATCTGAGTGAATAAAGGAAAAAAACAAGTCTGATTCAGCAGAAATTCAGAAGAAAAGTATTTTGAGTCAAGAAAGTGAGAGCCAGTAATGTTTTTAACTCCCTCTCCAAGTGTAGAGACATTGCTGGATCCTAACCTGCTATCAATCTATGCTGAAGACAGACTCATGCTTCTGGTTATTATTCATGCTGAACTAATTAATGAATAATTCAGCTATTCTCTAAATTTCAGAATGAGCTCCTCCAAAGATTCTGAAACAGCAACACTTTTTCCCCACAGTTGAAAATACAGTGTAAAGATTGAATTTAACATACAAAACAAGAAAATACTTTAATATGTCATATCAAAATACATAAACACCATGATCTCATTTGCAAGGAACCGCCACAGTAGGTTTTCACTGGAGCACCTGATGTTCCCTTTAAATGAGGTTGTATTATCATTTAAAGGTAATTAGGATCAGTTTGTGACTTCAGAATAATGTAAATGAGATTAGAAAATAACCTGCTGTAAAATAGGGCATGAAATGAACTATAAAGAAACATGTTTGAAACAGTTTTAGCATTTTTATTGGATTAGCTCAGTCCAATAGTGGTACAAGTAGCTCAAGAAGAAAGAAAAGAGGAATTAATACCTGCACTATAAATGAAGATTGCCAGGTACTCTCAATAGGCATTTAAGATAGTGCAGTTTTCAAATGTAAAGTGTATTGTTTGATGAAAAAGTTAAATGTGTTTAGGACAGACGGGGATATTGCCAAGGCTTGAGAGTTTCCAGGTGCCTACCCGGGTTCTGTTCAGCCACCCTTAGAAATAAAGGGACACTTTAGAATATAAACCAACTTTGAAATACCAAAGTTCCACATTTCTAAACTAGGGTGCAGTTACCTCTTGGGATATGGATCAGTCTTGTGCCTTAGTAATTGAAATCCAATACTTAGACCTCTGAAAGTGTGAGAATTTCTATCAGTGTGTAGACAGGAAAAGAAACACATCCAACTTTTAACAAACATTTTAAGTTTGGGTTTATTTTTAAACAGAATCCTTTGTCTGATGAACAAAGATGGAGGAGAATGATAAAATTTCTTGTGTCCAGGCTAGCTCCTGTTTCTAGGGATATAAGAGTATTAATGTGCAATGATGCTCATTGGGTTTTTTTTGCTGGAAAGATCTACTTCACTCCTTCTCTAGGTTTTCATTTCCTTTCCCCTGAAGGCAGAATGACCTTCTAAGTAAATGTATTTTATTTTTCTAGCACTGGGATCTGATAAGGAGACTTACACAGGCACAAGTTGGATGTATAAAAGAAAGTTCTCCCTCAGCATTCCTGAACAGTTTGTGAAAGTGACATCTCTAGGACATCTCAGGGAGGTCACTTCTCTGACTAAGGAGTGCATATACCCAGTTACAGGACACGCTGTTCCCATTACAGGGTCTTTCATGATTGTTGTGTCTTGTTTAACAGTTTCCCATTCTACAGGATGAGGTCTGACAATCTTTAAAACCCAAAGCTACTGCTGTAGCTTTAGTTGAAATGATTAAGTGGAAAATTGCCTTAAGTGTTTCCTGGGTGAGGAGAAAGAATGATAATTAAATTCATGAAATGGAAATGCAGTTGTGAGGTGCTGGCTGCTTTCTCATGGAAAATTTACTTTGTAAATACATGAAAAATGAATAGTTATGATGAGAAAAGATTGAGATATTTGTATAAATGATTTTGACTTTGGAACAGCTCTAACATGGTGAAAGTGGATTACGGGAGATAAAATTCTTAAATGTGTGTGTGAAAACATCGTGGGACAAATGATTTTTGTCTGACTCACGTGCATATCAAATTAAATAGAATTGTAAATAAGACAAGCACATGGGTTTGGCCAGATCACAACACTTCTGTGCTGGGTGATTGAAACAAAGTAGCTACATTAGTCCTGAGAACTGCATACTACGCTTAAACTGTCCTTAAATTTTCAGGGTTTGTGAAGGCAGAACAAAACTACTGATTAGTAGAAAAGCAGGTGCAACTCATTGGGATTCAGGGTAAATATCCAAATATGTGTCACACTGTGCAGCTACGTTTGTATCAGGATGTAGCAGTAGCTTGATAGTGCTTATCATTCTGATAAAGCACGCAGAACAGAGAGCGAGAAACAGCCTACAGCCAAAACTGCTGGGGAAGTCTGGGTGAAGAAAATGCAATGTAATTATCATGGCTAAGGCTAGCATGGACATCGGGGTAAATGTTACTATTCCTGCAAAAGTGTGTAAGGGGATCTTTACACCCCCGTTATTTAGGGTTTTACAGTTCTAGAAACACAAACACCTTTGCATGTTATGCTGGGCTGGATTCTGTTAGAGGCCCAGTTACTGGAGCACTGACAGACACTGCTGTACTGTTCCCTACACACCAGCACTGGCTTTGAAAACTCTCTCGTAGCCTTCTAGTGATGTGGGCCAGGACATGGGTGAAGTGGCTTTGCAGTCATGCACTGCAATCAGACACAGATTTGACAAGAGGCTGGAAAATATTTTTCCAGCAATAGGACTGATTAGGCATTCACAGCTAGAGCTGAAGCACTGTAGAAATGCAAATAGATTTGTTCTCTATAATGGCAGCAATTACTGCTTTGCTTCATCCTATAGCTGGATCAAAGCAGAGAGAAAAGGACTGACATTTCTGCACACTAGAATTGCTCCTTCATTCTTTCCCTGCTCCCAGGTTTTTAGGTGTGCTGGACAAAGCACTCAAGAATGAACTGCAAAGTAGCCTTTTAGGGGTGGAATAATGAGCTCTACAGTCTAATAGCTCTTTTACTGCTCTAATTTCTGTGCCTCGGTGATCTACTCCTTCATTTCATCACTTCAAAGATCAGAGAAAGATGATATTCTTAAATGAGCAAGACTGGAGTACATTCCCTCATTGGGAGGACACTGAGACAAATTAACTGACACTTCATCACTAAGCATTCTTACTATGAACTCCAGTCACTTTTGGGATTGATTTTATACAGCAGCTGTAGCCAAATTTGTTTAACACTGTATTGGGTGTGCGTGGTGGGGTTTTGGTACCGAGGGGGGCTCAAGGGGTGGTTGCTGCAAGGAAGCTGCTGGAAGCTTCTCCTGTGTCTGATGGAGCCAATGCCAGCAGGCTCCAAGACAGACCTGCAGCTGGCCAAGGCTGAGCCCATTGGCAGTGGTGGCAGCACCTCTGGGATGAGGTATTTCACAAGGGGAATGATGGAAACAGGAGTGAGGATATGTGAGAGAAACAGCCCTGCAGACAGCAGGATCAAGGAAAGAGGGGCAGGAGGTGCTCCTGGTGTTGGAGTAGAGATTCCTCTGCAGCCCCTGGAGAGGCAGGTGTGTCCCTGCAGCCCATGGCGGTCCATGGAAGAGCAGAGATCCACCTGCAGCCCCTGGAGGACCCCACAGCAGAGCAGGTAGATGTGCCTGAAAGAGGCTGGGACCCCATGGGAAGCTTGTGCTGGAGCAGGGGAAGAGTCTGAGGAATCTTCCCCTGAGGAGGAAGGAGCAGCAGAGACAAGGGGTGATGAACTGACCACCACCCCCATTCCCTGTCCCCCCGTGCAGCCATGGGGAGGAGGAAGTGAACGTGTGACTGGTTAAGCTGGGGAAAAGGAGAAGGGTTTTTTTTAAATATTTGTATTTATTTCTCATTATCCTACTCTGTTTTGATTGGTAATAAGTTAAATTAATTTCCTCAAGTTGTGTCTCTTTCGCCCGTGAAAGTAACTGGTGAGTGATCTCTCCCTGCCCTTATCTCAACCCAAGAGCTTTTCATTGTATTTTCTCTCCCCTGTCCAGCTGAGGAGGGCAGGGACAGAGCAGCTTTGGTGGGTCAGCAGGGTCAGCCTGACACAAGAGCAGTTTAACAAAGTGGCTATTTAGACCTCACTGTAAGCTGTAAGTTGCAGAAATATTCTTTTCCCCTTTAATCTCATATGGGCAACTGATTACTCAAAATGTTTCCCAGCAGAATTTTTTCTATAGGTTGAATCTCAGTTCATCAGATACTGCTCATGCCACATTAGAGAAGTCCTTTTTAAATCAGGCCAGGCCTTCACAGATGGAAAAAAAATTTGGGACTATTCACAAAACTTAAGAATACTTCAGAAATAAGTAAGCATTGTTTTAGGCTGCCTGTTGGTATAGCTCCAGTTAATTAAGTTAGTAAGTATTTCTGGAATTTCTTCACAAAACTTTAAAAACTGGTCTTAAGATCTCTACTTCCTTCAGTTTGGATTTCTTGCTGTGGTAACTTTAGATTGTACTTTTCATATTACATTTCAGGGGTTTTTATTACACACGGCCTTTTTTTTTTCCACGGCAATCTCTCGTGTACAAAATCACTGTTCCGTGGAGCACTGACAGAGATGTTACAGATTTCCTCACATCCCCAAACTGGAGACACCACTCACTTGGGCTGAACAAGGGGACAACGATGCCGATGTTTGCTCTGGTACCTGAGTGAGCACAGCAGAGCTGGCCGCAGCCAAGTGACAGCACCAGCAACCAGAGCTCAGGGGACACATCTGGATCCCCCACGCAGGCCAAGGGAGCCCCAGGGTGGGCAGTGCCTGTGGGATCCTGGCCTGGCCATGGAACCCAGGCTGGGGGGAGCCCCCAGCCCACCGAGCCTGTATTTGACACCCTGTATTTGGGGTGAGACACAGCATCCACAGACAGGCAGGATCCTGCACCAAAGCTTCTGTCCCAGATGCTGATCTGTCACCACCACGCAGAGTATGGCTTGAACTGGCCAAAGGTGTCCCCTGGGATGGATTATTCTCAATTTTCCTGCTCTTCCCCATCTTGTTGCAACTTGAGCCTGAAGAATACCTGTGCCTTGTTTGTCCTAGAAGGACTGTTTGTACTCGCTTTTGCTGATTGAAGATATCCAATCTCAAATTAATTTCAGAGAGTGTTAGAACTTCTGAAGGATAAAAAACTGGTCCAGGGGCTCCATTTACATTCACTGAAGCTTGAGTCTATTCGGTGGCACAGAAAGTAGAACTGCCTGCAACACCTTGCCAGGAGAAAAAGCACAGATGAAAGGAGGAATCACAGCACTACGGATTTTACATTTCCATTGCACTTTGATGTTCAGCTCTCGCTCCCCTCCCTCCCCGAAGCAAGCTAACACCACTGTGTGTGACTACACCCTTCTAAGTGCTTGAATCTGCCTCCAGGCACTCTCCTCTTGGTCTTCCTTGCTACATTTGAAAGATCATCTGCCTCCCCAGCATCTGTTCATGAGTGATGACGATCAATGCTAAAGGGAGAGCAAGGGCAGCCCAATGGCAATTTTATCAACTGGAAATCATACAGGAGGCTTTCAAAATGGGACAGCAAGAGGAAATTAAGAATAGGTTAGACTATAATGATCAAACAGATCAAGAAATGCGAGAAAGCAACTCAGACATCATTTAGAGGCAGAAAACCCTGCAGGAATGGAAGTATGAAGGCACAAATACCTCAGCACAGCATCTTGGCACTGCACTGTTACACATTCCCTTGAGACAGCACAGCTTACATAGAATCACTATGGCAAGAAGAAAGTATTCCAGCAGGGATATTTGCTGAATAATGCAGCAGTGTTTCCATCCCCAACATGTTAAAAGCCCAGCAAAAGATAAATAATAAGTCCTTAAACAAGATTTTTATTAAATTACATGGTTTGCATTCTTTGGATTGTTCAGCTTTTAGTTTGCATCTGGATCATGTTTCCCAGATTTTTGTCATAATGAGGCACTAAAAAAATAATTCAATATGATGTTTTTGTACAGCAAGGATATCCTCAAGAGTAGCACTAAAACTAAAATATCAAAGGTAAGGAGGTTTGCAAATAAACCCAGGTTTGACAACACAGAGGTGTGGCACTGCTCTGAAATGTGTTGCCAGGCTTCAGCCATCTGTCCTGGCTGTTATGGAAGGTTTTTGTCCTTGTAACACAATGGGGCTAGTTGTTGTTGAAAAGCAATATATAGGCAGCTTGAATAATTATTTCTTTCAAAGCAGAAGCCACAGAGGGGGCAGTAATGAACAGAGGAAGAAGACAGGAGAAAAAGTTTTGAACAGTGTAGCTATGGACACCTTGTTTACAGCCCATGACAAGCTAACCTCAAGGTGTGGCATTTTTCTCTCCTTGGCAGAAAAGCCCTCCTGAGACTCTGTAATCAGGGAGAATATTATCTGAGAAACTTCGTGGAACTGTTTGTCCTTCATGGAGCATTCGCGAGCAATTATTGGGAAATGTGTTAAACTGCTACCAGTGCTCCACTGAAGTGGAAGGAGTCTGCTTGGATGCTTTGCAGCTCCCAGGTCAGCTTAATGAAAAAACAGTCTGATTTAAAGACTCTACGAGAAAAACTGAGGCACAGTGGAGAGATAATAATGTTTCTTGACTACAGGCATCACCACATGATGTCAGACAGACTATGGTGTGAGGGACACCGAGGGAGTGCTTGGGGATGCTTGTGACAGCCAGATTCCTAATTATATAAATTTCTTGTTTTAGTGGAGCACCTGAACAGAACTCCCTGCTGCCTGCCTTAGAACAACTGCTATTTCCCTACATTCATGTTAGTGCATTTAAGTCAGTCACTGTTGTTGATAGATAATTCTGTTTTTAAATGTAAGAAAAATACTTATATATGTGTGTGTATATATACGTATCTATGTATGTCATCCTTGCATATAGAAGAATTATAAGTTATCTAGAACATCCACACCACTAAAGAGACAGTTTTGTGGGGAAAAGAAGCTACTTTATGTTACTGTATGTGTCTTGCCGCACTGGGAAAATACTACAAAATTTATGTGCTTACAATTATCATTCGATCCTAATTTTTGGCAGGTTTAACTACTACCTTCTCTTCCCATTTATTTTTAAGTGAGTTGCGAGTTCGTGAATGCTCCAGTTTGATGGCCCCAGAGAGCTTCTGTTTGCCTATAAAGGCAATATATTTACAACATTCACTTCCACAAACTGCTCCCGAAAGAGCGCTTCAGTGGCACACTTGAGGGGCTAACAAGAGGATCAGTAATGTAAAACCCCCGTCATCTTGCCAAGATTACTAATGAGGCTGCAATCTGCCAGTGAGAGGTTGCAACTGTAATGGGTTTTGCAGTCTATTCCTTTTACTAGGAGGCCATTGTAACAACTCCTGCAGGCTTCTGAGTCACTTCCAGTCTTCCAAGTGTTCCCACAAATTGTGTAACTTTGTGATGTCCTTAAATCACTAGTCACAACTCCAGTAACTAAGTCCCTACTTAGAAAACTATGTGAAAACTTTTGAAGATCAGACTGATCATTAACACTCTGATATTTTTGCAGACTGGACAACAATTTTAGCTAAGAGACTCCCTCGTATCCCCAAGACATCCCTAGTTTTCTAACGATTGTTCATCAGAATTGTTTCATTTACTGTTATTCAGAACCCCTGGGTAGATCAGTGTTTGAAGAGCGACATGTAAAGGATGACGCTTGTTTAGTAACTTGTAGTAAACCCAGTACAACCCGTCTGAGACGAGAGAAGTGAGAGTCCTGGCTGCTGCAGACTTTGGGAACTGCTCTGTCACAGGATAAACATGAGAGCTGGCGCTGGTTCCTCCTGATTTGGAACTGGAGCATATCCTGGATCTGGATGCCTCAAACTAGACCCCCCCATGCGGCCTGGTGTCCCCAGGAGGAGCCTAGAGGAGCTCCGAATAGAAAGCACGGGCTCGAAACGAAGTTGTGGTTGCGACGAGCTGAGGCGCTGCCGNGCTCTTCTCACCGCGCTGGCACCGGGCGCTGCTGATAAACGCCTCGCCTGCTCCTTCTCTCGTCGTTTGCTTGTGTTTTAAAAGTAGTAAGGATGAGTTTTTTCTCCCCGCTCTGGCGCGTGGGAAGCAAAGCCGACGGCTCGGGTCTGAGCGTGGAAGGGGTTAAATCTGTGCGGCCCCAGGCACGCGTGCTGCGTGTTAAAGTGCGGTCAACAGCAGGATGGGATCATTCAGCGTCTGAACGAAACCAGAAGCGAGGCTCTTGCACCGGTCTGATGGGGCATCAGACACAAATGATTCTTTGGCCACAGCTGAGGGTGTTTGGGAAGGTGCCAAAAGGGGATTAGGACATTTCCTTATGCGTATCCCAGGATACTCAGCCATCGATAAGGCTTCTGGCTCTGGCAGTGCTCGCTGATGCCAGCCTCTCTGAGGCTGTTCTCCCTTCGTGATACCTGATTTTTTGAGCCATCTGAATGGTGACGGCAAAAAGATGCTTTTCAGATAGCCGCGGTTGTGCTGCAAGCAGTGTAGCACAGCCCAGGGCAGGGTGCGGCAGGGGGCTCTGAGCTGCCTCCCAGCTGCTGCTGACCCCGCGTGAACAGTCACACCCTGGAACCTGGCAGCAAGTGCGTTTTTCCACATGTAGAATGAAATCAATATTCTGCTTCCTATAAATCAAGTCCAGCTTCAAAGGAATTTTAACGTACTTGAATGAGAAGGTCTGAGCAGCAGGCAGGTTAGGCAGGTACTGTGTTATGCTTAGCATGAACCATGGATTTCTGTATGGGCCAGACAAGACAACTTTCATAGGAAGATTACTGAAAGCTGGTTAAGTCACCAGCTTTCCTTTCCCACCATCTGGGGAGGATTTGGAAGGTGGCACACCCTCCCTCATGCTGGGCTCAGAAAGCAATGACCACTGGTTTGAAACTCAGCTGGCACTTGGATACTAATGCAGCTTCTCAGAGATGGACACTGAGGTGTATTCAAAACATGACCAGCAGGCTCCACATAACCTGCTCCACCTTTTGAAGTAAGCTTTGTTTTTGTCAGGGGATTGGACCTAAGGTCAATTCCTTCCTAATTTGAGTGTGACAAAAGAGTGGTGAAGAGTAATCTCATTCTGAATGTTATTAAAAGGACAAGAAGCTGAAAGTAGCTGTATTCGCATCCTGATGAACAAAGGAGGGCAACTGCATAAGCCACATGACATGATTTGCAAGAGAGAACAACTTCAGATAGGTTCTCCTCTTTCCTACTTTCATTTTATGATACTTATTTTCCATTGAGGTTGCATAAACACTAACTCTTTCCCCTCCCAAAATCAAATAAAAGAAGATTATTCACGGGGAACACACCTAATGTTTTCATGTGCAGTCCCATTTGGGTTAAATAAAATAGGCAAACAGAACTCTGAAAATAATTCCTACTCCTTGGTAAAATGAATATTTCCTTGTTTTAATCAATGAGCAGATAGTAAGGATGGAAGAAAGGAATGTGAGCAATTAAAAATAAAGTTTTTCATTTTAAGTCTGAAGAATATCAACCCTCTCATACATCAACAGGCTATGAAAAGGCATCACTGGTGCAGCCTCTGGGTCAGTCACTGTGCCTGCACCTCAAATTCTTGTTGCAGAGGTTTCACTGTTAGTCACTGTCTTTTTGCAGATCAAGTGTTTTTTTTCTTTTTACCAGTGACATCATCTTGCTCAAAATTTGCAGCGTGCACAGAAATACCATATAAGAGATAAAAGCACCCATGCTCTCATTAATGAAGGCATCAAAAAGGAGTGGCAGTTGTGGTCTTTTCACATTTCAATTTTGGTTGCTGCTAAGCTTCAGCAAGGGAGTGGTCATCTGGGGAGGGGTGGTGTTGCGAAGAGCAAGGAAGTGCCCAATCAGTGTATTACAGGAAGGAAAGTGATTGTTTTCCTTTTTAAGATATGGAGCTGACTAAGAATTGAGGCTAATTAGCATTTTAAGAGCCATCTTCATGTATAAAGTCCTTGCTTCAGAAGGAAGTGAAATAATCCTAATTTTTCTTCAGAAAGACCTTTTTATTGCAGATTCCATGTTTCAGCAAAAGGTGAGGAGAAAGACAAACTGCCTGGAAAGTAACTGTTGGGTATGGGGTGATGGGGACCAAGATAATAGAAATAGTGGTATAAAACTGAAAGTAAAAAAAGGCTGAAAGGGATGGACCAGGGGCAGCATATGTTCTGCTGTAAGTTTTGTTATTTACAGCAACACAGAATTTAGACTAACTTATGTTAGAAGGGACCAGAGGATGTCTCTAGTCAAAATTCCTACTCAAAGCAAGGTCAGCTATGAGCTCAAACCAGAGTATTCAGGGCTTTATCTACTTAAGTTTTGAAAACCTCCAAGGATGGAGACTACACATCTAGCATCTCTGGACAACCTGTTTCAATGTTTGACTGTCCTCATGAAGAAAAGATTTTTGCTTATATCAAGTCAGACCTTTTTAAATTACCATTTATATCTATCAATTTTGTCCTCTCACCATGCACTACTGTGAAGAGCTTGGCTTTTCTTTCTTGGTAGTCTCCCCTCAAACCCCCTCTTACTTAAGCTAAATGAGCTCAGTTTCTTCAGTTTCTTCATTATGGGACAAATGTCCCAGCCCCTGTCCATCTTGGTGGCCATGCACTGAACTTGCTTCAATTTATCAATGTAGTCAAATGTGTGGAATATGGAGTCAAAGTTAATGGAGTTCTTAGAGAATCAGTATTTTAAAGAGAGCCAAGACTAGGGACACTCCTTAGATGATTCATTGTCATCTTAATACTCAGAAGAAAAGCTCTGTGTACTATTTAAATGTCATCTGCCTCTCACTGTGTAGGACCTGGTTACCTGACTGGACCAGCTTTTGTAGGTTCTGTCTCCACCGAGTGCCCCATCTGTCCCAGGGCCATCATGAAAGCTGGTGTGTTTACAGAACATTTCAGGCCAAAACCAGTTGTGCTCCGTAAAAGACTTGTCAGATACAAGAGCACCATTTGATCAACTGGCTCAGAAGCGGGGTACATAAAATGGTGACGGGTGGGAGAACAAAGCAGCCTTTGAGCTGGCATTTTATGAATTTTTCAAGGTAACAGCTAGGAGATCTCAGTCGCCCACTCTCTTCCTGCTCCAATGAGCTACCTGCTGCCTGTACACTTCCCAGTGTTGCTCAGCATTTGATCTGTCTAAGAGTAAACGTGTCAGTTTGAGGAGAGTTCAGGCTGCAGGTAGCTCCATGCTACTGTAGTGGAATAGGTTTTTCCTTCTCTTTTAAATTTCATTGCACCTTTCACCACGAAGCAGCTCGAAGCACTTTGCAACCAATTCACACGTCCACGTGTACCTGGTAGAGGTCACGCTGTTGCCGATTTTGACTCAGAAGGAAACGTGGCCTGGCTCACTACCTAGCAAAGCCATACAGGTATGTATGGCCTGGAGCGATGCACAGCTTGGGCTGAAGTGGAGATGCCTCCCCCAGTTATAGGCTTGGTGTGCAGGTTTCTCACGCAGTGTGGAAAAATATCTGTAAGCAGTAGAAAATGAACTAATACATCAGAGTCAATATACCTTCTTCTGCTTTCATCTCCTCTGGAGCCTGGAATTGTTCTGGAAAGATAGAATGTACTGAGAAGGGCAGTGGATTTCAGGATAAGGGGCCATGAGGGATGCATATTTTCCATTTCACCAGTGCTGTAAACATGTTTTCCCTGAAAGTCATTGTAGACTGCAAGAGCAGACTTGCAAACTTGAGACTGCAAATGATGCTGCAGCCAAGGAAGCTTTTTTTGCACAGGGGTATGGTTGATCCGTAGCCAGAGAAATAGGGGATTGGCAATCTTTGGAAGCCATGCTGCATGTTAATTCTTAAAGGATGCATGAATATCAGGGAAGAAGACACTAGGAGCTCTATGCAAGAGTATTCATTCCTGCAGTTAAAGCTTTGACTTTCAAGGCGACTGGGAAGACACTTTGTAAAAAAACCCCACAAACCCAAACAAAAACCACACGAACAAATCCTTCCAGGGTAGGGTTTCTTGGGAAATATCTGGACTTGAGTGTTTTGCCTGTTTCACAACAAATGTCATTTGCATGTTTTTAAGAAGAGCGCATGATTTAAAATTTTTGATGGACTCCTGGAGAACCTGCTGGGTATAAAATACCAAATTAAACATCCTTTTTATTTTAGATGAATCTCCTGTTATTCCAGATTCTGTTTGTCTCTGCAGCCCCACAACTTTGGTGTTCCTATCATGCATTTCTATCCTTAGCATGCTGAGGGGTTCTTCTGGATGATACAAATAATTACACCCTGCTGCTTGGCACATCTGTTTATGAGAAGAAAAACTGTTTTCTGCATGATCAGCTCTGCTGCAGTAAACAATGTCAGATGCTTATTGCGAAATAGCTACAAATTCTGACTGAACTTGCAGCAACACATATTTGAAGGCATCAAAGTACACTTGGAAGAACTTTCCACTCTGTGTGGGTGTCAGTGGCCTGGGAAACACTATTTTATATCAATGTCTTGATTTAATCCAGCTTCTTATCCATAATTTCACAACTCATATGAGTAAGAGGTGCTTTTTTTAATACTTTATAACTTTTAGACGTGCTAGAACTCTCTGAGTTGTGGCTATGAGGAAGCCTCTTCCCTCTTTACTCCCTGTGCAGAATTCCCCAACCCAGGTATCACAGTGGGTGTATATTTTCAAGCTTCTCTAAATTTATACTTTAAAAACCCATTTTGGATTCACTGCACACCTTTGAACAAAATGAGAAGCAGCAACTACCCCTTGCAACTGCAGCTCTGAGTTGCAGGTGGCAACTCCACAGACTGCAATGGAATGATCTCAGATTTGGACTGACCAAAGGACGGTTTGGGCTACTTTGGGCACCTGAGCTGCACATTAACAACTAAACACCAGTTCTTTTCCTGCCAGGGCTCAATGTTCATCGGCCTTCTTTGGAGAAATCTGGAGAGACTTAGATTGATTTTTCAGCTAAATCATCTCTGTTGAGTTTCCTCAAGTCAATGCAAAACTGGAGCAATACTGTCTCATGACTGAAAGAAAATGCCTACATTCACTCCAAGGGGGGACATGGAAGCAGCCAAAACCTCAAAAAAGGGTACCAGCACAGGCACTGTACTCGTACAACAGTTATACTACATTCAATGAATGTCTGCTTACTAGTTTTGTCTTTATTTCCACTCATAGGCTGAATATGTGGCTTCAAAAGATTGTTAGAAATTATTGAAGTCAGACGTCTGATGTTCAGGGGGTTTTACCATTGAGGAGGGCAAGTGGTCTATATATAATTTTTTCCTCTTTCTCCCTCAGTTAATTCCTACAGCAGCAAGAGACTTTAACACTCCCCCTCACAAGTTTCTGTTTGTACCAAAAATAAAGCTTTTATTCTTGTATGTGAGGAGGTCAAGCATTTGCTATTTACAAGTGGTGTGTGGAGGAAAGATGGACCTGGGGGTTTTTATGCGTCATTTGATGGGAACATGCAGTATAAAACAATATTTTAATTAGGAAAAACATATTACTTTCCTTATACATGAATTAAGCCTAAATTAATACAAAAGTTATCACCTGGGAAGGCAGAGCTTAGCTGGTGCAGCAGCAGATAATCCTTGTAAAGTTATTTGCTTAGTTTATGGAGAGCTCTGTAACAGAGAAGATTTTGTTTTTTGTTACCCTTAACCTGGCCCCATTTTCCCTTGCAGTTCCAAAATCCAGAAGAATCCCACAGCACCTCACAGTAAATTCAAGCCAAACAATATTTGGCTTTGCTCTGCTGGAGCACATAGCTACAAGTGTTTCATTTCCAGGCTGTAAAGTCTATCCATAGCCCTCCAGTGAGAAAGAACAGCTAGATTATAACCTCAGTACTGTTCCCTATCAGCAAACCCCATTTGGATATTCCATTAAGCTTCCGGCAGAAAGTAATAAACACACCCATAACCTCACTAAACTCCCCTCTAGCCTTTGCCAAACTGCCAAAATACCTATGAAAAGAAAAAAAATATCCCCAGTCTTGCAGAGCTCAGTAACCACAACTACTGCCTGCCTGAGGCTCTCCGGTGCGCGTCTCCTCACTTTTAGAAAAATGTTTGGATAGGTATAGAAATGAGAGAACTAAATGTCTGACTGTAGTCTTGCATCTTACCCTGGTAAACTCTGTAAAGGAAAGTTGAACACTTCCTGGTAGTGCTGCATTTGAGCAAAAATGTTATTAATTCAGCCCAAGCCATCCTTCTTTAGGAGGAACAAAGAGGGACTGCTAAAACAGTACAGTTAAGAGTGAAGAAAAAAAATTTCACGTGATGGTGGAATCTTGATACCACAGACATTTGAATGGAGAATGTCTACTTTCATAGAAAGTTACGTTGAAAAATCTAATCTTGTGCTCAACAAAAATATCTGGATTGGTATTTGGTATTTCTTGACACTCCTTTCTTTTTCTCTTTTAAAATTTTTTTCTTATATATGTGTATGTCTATGTATAGAAACAAAAACCAATTTTCCTGGTTTTCAAGTAAAATCATTTAAGAGTCAGGTTTTTTTTTTTAAAAAGCATTTAGAAAGGTTATATTCTATTATATTATATTATACTTTTATAGTCTCAGCATTTAGTAATCATATGCAGACAGCATTTGAATATTCATTTGTAGAATGGTGAGGAATGGCAAAGGAAAGGATTCTTGACTGCCTGTGAGAATCAAATATGATGACTTATTCCACACACTTGAATTTAAATGCCTGAAGAGACTTCTTTGTCCAAACTGTTAGTCACTGCAGTTAAACACAGATGCACAAAGGAAATACCTTGATTCTATGAGGGTTTTTAATTAGAAGCTGAATTTTGAACACTGATTTCCGTGAAGTGATCTGACATGGTTACTGTAAATTCAGCATCCCTGTGCTCACAGATACACTGGAATGAACTGAGCCAAACTAACCACCTGTGGCTCCAGCTGAAACATGGAGAAGCCCTGTCTCCCCAGCCAGAGAAGGGTATGCAAACTGAGCAGCTAATAACAACACCAACATCTTTCCTCTTAAAACAGGGATCATCCTGGAATGATTTTTCCTAACACCACAATTATCAGTTGTTTGCATTTCATAACTTCACTTGCTCAAAACTACAATTACTCTACTTTCTCTGATCCAAACCCCATTTTTAATCTCAGCTTTATTCAAGCAAAATTCTCACTGCAGCCACAAAGACAGATCAAACTTGGCCAACGTTTTCTGTAAATACATTTGTTATTTGAGTTGCACACTAAGAGGGCTTTAAATTCCAGAAAAATCAGGGCTTGCCAAACGTAGTAGACAGCCTGGAAAAATATGAGTAAGTGACTGCAAACATGCTGCATTCTGAATATCAAAAATGTGGTTTTGGCATTGCAATTCGAGAGAACCCAAGTGAAACCAAATAAAAAATCACAGATAAGCCCAACTTAATGATGTCAGTCCTCCTGTGCACAGGCATCTTGGCCCTGGCTGCCACTGCGAATGCTGATCAAAGAAGTCAAAAGGATTTCAAGAGGGGAAAAATGCAAATAGTTCTACACCCTCTGCTGCTCAATATGTTGCTCTGATAGGTTGTTACCATAGTGTCAAAATTTTTCCAAATACTTAAGCACTCTTCCATTATCAAAATAGAAAATGTCTATGACAGACACCAATTCTGGAAGATGAACCCCAGCACAGTTTATTAAAAATAGAATCTAAGGGAAGAGAACACTATTCCTTGCAGAAGTTGAAATTAGGTCCTTCTCCCTGCTTCTTTCTAAGATTTAAAAAATAAAAAAAAGGCAAGAGGGGGCAGATGTTCATTTAATACTTCAGCATCCCAGTTTTCATGCCCTCAGTAGCATCAGCTCAGTGGTACTTCAGCTTACAATGGTCATAATACATAGCTAATACTGAGGTACATATGGAAAAGTAGAGGAACCCTATGTAGCAGTCGCACAGGAGCATGGCTTGCTACACAAGTATGTGCAGAAAATCCCTGGAGTCCTGGAGGATATCAAATGGAGCACAAATCAGAATGGGACTTCACAAGAGTGACCATGAAGGGTGACTGCAAACCATGTTGTGTTCATGGAAGCACAGCAAGCACACCAAGAGAAGCCATTAAGTCTTTTGTTGTCACGTGAGAGGTGACGTCTGGAATAGAGTGTTTTGTTTTGAATTCCAGCACAGGGAAGGCAGGTAGGAGACAGCTCAGCAGAGAACCACCAGGATAATTAGAGGGCTGTGACATATGAGAAGAGACAGAAGCTGAGCTTTCTCTTGTAGATGGGAGTGGAGCTAAGTGCTGTCTTCAGGTGGGTACAGAGAACATAGAGCCACCTTCTGAGGGCTGCACAGGGAAAGGATGGGAGGCAAAGGTTCCAAGGTGAAGAAAGGGAAATTCCAACTGGATAAACAGAAAGACAGTCTTTGTATTGAGGGTGGTTAAGACTGGAACAGATTTCCCAGAGTTCTGGATGACTGCAGACATCCAGACATTGCTTCCAACCTAAGTTATCCTCCGAGTCTATGAAACTCAAGAAGTCTCCTACAACAAAAGACTGCCTGCCCTGTATCAGACTGAGCCTCAGAGACACTTGGTCTGTAGGGTTTTTCTCACAACTCATGAGCTGTCTCAGTGATTATTCCACAGTACTCTTCAGAAGATAGGAAGCAGGAACCACTGACAGAGAAAAGATCTGTTGAAAGACTGGATCTTATATGATCTTATGTCATGCAGACCCGGAGTTAGCAGACTGTTCACCGTGAAGGGGACCACTTCAGCAGTTCTGCAGTCAGTAGGGCTTTGAGAGGGGGAGTTTCCCCTTTCCCTCATGGGATCTCTCTGCATGGATCCTTGGTAGCCAGATTTGGTGCAAAGGGCAAATTTTGCTTTGCTGGGAAAGCTTTATATCCTTCATATGTGTTAAGTGGCCGAGGACAGTCTTACAGCTAACATGGGCAGGCATTCCTTAGAGCAGTACTTAGCTGAAAGCAAGTACGTTTTGGCACAATCTGCATTAAAAAAATCCCAATCTCTCTTACTCCTCGTTCCCCCACCCTCAGTGGGAATATCTGATTATAGCCTTTTCACTCAAATTCCACACAGCTCCTCTTTCTTGAGGCCTTTCACACAAAAGCAAAGACTCACAAAGAGGAGACAGGCACCATTGTATCCGTGTGTTCCATGGCAACTCTAAGAGTTTGCAACAATCCAAATGATGTTTCTGTTCTTTATTAATGATATTTCCCAGCTGTTTCTGGTTGACAAAGAGAGGTCTGGTCCTGCTTTGTTACAGGCTGTGCCCTGCCACTTCAGCAAGCCCCAGGAGGGTTCACTCAGAGCTCTGTAACTCAGGCAGCAGGAGCACAGCCCCAGTGAGAGGCTGCGGGCACACGGAGCTTGAGCCTGTGGATATCGAGGTACTGGGTATGCTTGTGTTGTGCTCATACAACGAGAAGAAGGCACATGTTTAATCATACCTGTACACAAAATATTTGTCTAAAGCAATGAAACCGAGAAGTACCTCAGTGTTCTGCCCTTTTGTAACAGTAACTAGTTCTTCACCCTTTCTCTCTTAGGATATATTTTTCTTTTAGGACTTACTTTTCATTCCCTTCAGTAAAGTTTTCATATCATTTTTCTTCTTCATGCAGTCATTATCTCCTTCTTATCCTGACATGTACATTATGCAAACATGCTTCACATTCACACGAGCCCTGCTCTGAATATATTACTGCCTTCTCTGCAGTGATTCCAGTGGGGGTTGTGGGTTTGTACAGGAACACGTGCAAGGCCCAGTGCTTACTACTCTCTCCCTCAAGGTTTCCTTTGGATCTTTATCCCTGACTTTGGGCTTGAACTTTGACTTGCTAGTAGGAATTGTTCCTAGTAGGAACTTTTCGTAGTATATTCTATCTGCATTTATTCTGTTTTAGATAAAATAGCATGGATACAGTATTTGGAATACAGGCTAAATTTCATATATTATGTTTATTTTAACAAACTTATCAAAGCTGCTCTGGCATTTTCCATTTACATGGGGCAATGTCAGAGTCATAAACCAAATGCATATTTAAAAGCATTACTGGGTTGGATAACCCTAATGCTTTCCTGCAGTCTCACAGATCTGTTGGCTATTGGTTTCTGTTCAATAGCTGAGACAAGAGAGAGGAAGCACAGGACGAGTCCTACTGAGATCCAGAACCACTGTTACCTCAGAAATGTGCTACCATTCAGCTCAAACTGTTGTTAGGATGTAGATTTTTTTACTGCATTTATAATTTCAACCTTAGGGGTGCTCTCTGCCATATAAATGCGTATGAAAAGAAGCAAGAGCAAGGGTCATAGGTATGTTAATGCAAATGAAGACAGGGGAGAAATATGAGAAATATGGTGTAGCTGTCCAAGCTGTGAACTTCAAGTGATGAGGTGCCATTTCTTGAGGAAAGCAAAATTTCAGAAAGAAAAGTGAGATTAGGTTTTTCCTCTCCAATAAATGTGACACATGGCACAGTGGCTCCTGTAGATACAGATTTGGGTCTGAAACTGAAGGCATCATTTTTCCTGAGTCCATAGGTGTTCAGTGGTTTTTCTTACATGAAGGGGAGACAGCCACATTGAGAGTTTACACTCCTTTGTATTTCAGCACAGAAGATGATCATACTTTGATTGCAGTCTAAATTTTCCTGGCACTTGGAGTGGCTTGCAGAACTTTTACTACCACAATGCCTCTGGTGCATTATGCTTACTAAGCTGCTTGATTATTAGGAATGTAGGCTATCAAGATAGGTAGGATGACATACCCATAAAAGAATGGTTTTAAAATCACTGAACTCTAAGGTATAGGTCATTCATGTATTTTACTATTATTAAAATGATATTGAAGGAGCAAGTCCCATCTCATAATAATGCCAGCAAGGGCTTTATGCCTTGATGCAGCACATGCATTCTTTACAAAAAAGAGAGGGAAGGACAGACATTAAAAGAAGTAACTGCTTCTATAATTTGACACTGCTGTCAATAGGTACAGAACCTTGACCAGTTCTAAATTCAAGCACCCTCACAATACCTAGGTTTTTCCACATACCTTTCTGTATCATGCAGAGATTAAATGGTACATTTCAGAGTTCTACAGCCCAGACCCTAAATAAGGCCTACAAACTGTAGTGTGCTTCCTATTCTAACGCCTGAACACCAGAGAGTTCTCTGACTTTTTTGCCAATTTACAATGTACCAGCAGAGATCAAGGCCTCTCAGTAAGACTTACTCACTTCCATGCAGCACTGCTCCATCACCTCCCCAGATGATCCAGACAGAGGTAGCTCAGCTGTCTCTGTGTAAGTCCCTAGCCCAGAAATGCCAGGGGATGTCAGTGATGCTCAGGCTAAACTGGGAGCAGTGCACTGCTCCTCTCAGTAAGGCTCTGGGCAGGCACAAAGACCCTCTCACTGCAGAGTCCAACTCTGCTCATTTGTTTTCACCTGCAGCAGGAATTTTTCCAGAATGTGAGAGCTGAAGTATCCATGTGATATTCATAAATATTATGAAAAACTTGAAATTTTAAGATCCGAAAAGATTTTTAAATGTTTTGTTTAATTTTCATTGAGCTAATCGAACAAACAGAATTTTCACACCATGCCAGCCTGGAAAGATATAATCCATTTCTGACTAGCAAGTATTTTCTTTAGTTAGGTAAATTTTGAAAAAATATTAGAAAATTTCCTAAAGCAGGTCTGGAAATAAACCAGGATATTTTGCCTCTCTGCTTTCTTTCCTTCCTCTTTCTCTGTAGAAGCCATTTAATCACACCCAGGTTCAATTCCCATATAGTTGCAGACTGAGGCTTTTCATGTGGTCTTCAACTAAAAATCTCACTTAGCCTTTGAAATTACTCCAGTTGTTTCACATATATGCCGCGAGGTATCTATTCCTACCCCCCCCTGGGATTTAAAGTCTTTCCTTTACTGTTAGAGATCTGCTCTTCTCTAGAAGAAGTTCCGGTTAGAAGCATGGAATTTCAATTGAGAGAATGGTCCTATTTCTCAAGACAGATGGTTACAGCTCTGGAGTGTAGAAGGCAGCTCATGCTTACACCAACCACAGACCAAAAATGAAGGACACAATTTTCTGAATTCCTGGGACAGTCCTTGGCTATCCAAGGGGTTTTGCCTTTTCCATCTCAGCATTCCCTGAGAAGGAATTTATCTGTTACACAAGTTGCTAAGTATGTTGACCACGGAGGGTCTGCAATTATTTTTACAGTTTAGTTTTTAATTGAAAAAAATACCAAGCATGTGATAATAGCAGAAGGCACTCACTTACCCTATGACAATGCAGGAGATGGCAGTTCCAAAGAAGGCGTAGGTTAAAATTGATCCTAAGTTACGAAAAAAATGTCTCTGGGGAGCAAAGTTTGAAAGAAAGTCCTTTGTAATATAGTAAATAAAAAAGCATCCAGACCAAGTAGAAACACTTCTAGAAATGCCATTTGTTACAACACATATCTCATAAGAAGCTGGAACAATATTGGCTACTTCAGTTATTTTGAAAAATACAATTTAAAGATGTTTAATTTTTTCCCCCCGTGGAATGCCATCAAAGTTCCCTCTTTTTTATGTATCTGGACAAATGTTCCAGGATCTTAGCAGAAGTTCACATTGGAAGTACCTGATGCAAATGGTATCATAACCCCATCCCTTGAAGAAAGTCCTGATCAGGCAGGATATGAAACACAGACAGGCTGCTCCTGCCTGCAGTTCACGGCACTCAAAGTGGTCTCTTCTGAAAACAGGGAGGCCTAAGTGTTACAAACTGCACAGTCAGATCTTTGCACAGGGATGGAAAGGGAGCAAAACGAGGGCCATGGATCATTCATTTTCATCAGTTTCTGCCAAGTTCTTCCCAGGCAATATAATTGTTAGCTGACTCTGTCCTCTGTCACTGACTTGTTGGGTCTACAGAGCAGCACACTCAGTCCCCCTTGTCACATAAGGAAAAGACACATACCTTCTTCAAACTATATCCAGCATGAAATATAATGGGTGGCAGCAAAATATTGAAGAAGATGGAAGGATCAAAGGTCATCTGCCAGAAAGGACAAAAGAAAGGGTAAGGACAAATAAAGGAGCATGTAATTTGATATGATAGGTTTTAACTGTATCTTCTTATCAGGACTGACCTCAGGCTCACCTCCACCACCTGCTTCTTCTGAGTTGTTTTCTTGCAAGTATAAATGGGTAGTTCCTTACAGTTTCCAGATGCAGATTACCACTTAAAAAGTATTCATTCAAGAAGGAAATCAGTCGTGCTGCATTACAGGGAACACATAAAAGCAGTGTTACCTGTGACAGCAGCTGCCCTACCCGACAGCCTTGACAGTCCCATGATTTAACCCCTGGGTCAGACATGGATCTCCTGCTCATTTTCAGGAAAGACACATCAGCAGTGTTGTGCCTCAATTCCCCATGTACAGAATGGTGATAAAAGGCCTGCACCACCAGAGCCAATGTAACCTTTCCTTTGAAGGAAATGGTTTATAAAATAGCCATTAAAGGTTTTCAAATAATGCTAGAATGAGGAAATGCACTGAGGCCTTCAACTTCTGGCACAGAGAAAGACCGAGGACATTGCCCAGCCACTGCAATTCATTACATATAGCTTTCAATACATTAGAATTCTCTTTAAAATTACAGCATTGCTGGAGAAAAAAACCCCTGAAATAAGCCTGTGTACTGCTTTTTAATCTGTCAGTGGGCTATATTATATCAATACTTCTAAAAGAGACAAGAGGTAATTAGTGCAAAGGCTTGCAGCTCCTTTGTTCAGATTAAGTGATATTTCAAGGCTACAGTATTCTAGATTATTTTTCTTCAAAAGAATAAGACCTGCCTACAAAATTAGTTCTGCCTTCTTACTAACAGACAGTTTGATTTGATAAACAGGAAGTGAGAGCTGAGGCTTTTATCCATCTTGCTCACTTTGAATTATAAAGCTGAAAAAGCGAGCTAAATAACCTGCCAGCAACATTAGCTGTGCTGGCACCATCATTGAAAGCATGATGGAAAAAGGATTTTCTTAATTTATGAACTAACATTTTTGAATGTTAATTTTGGAATTAATTCAGCAAATATATTAAAATATCTTTTCTGTGGGCATCATAAATCCTGACTGCGTGTTTTATTATTCAAAACCTTGTTCTATAGAACACATGTTTGTAAGTCATGGCACAGTCTATTCTCTCTGATAAAAGGCACTAAGAGGAAACGCTTTTACTGTGGTCAAAAGGGAATTACAGTTGTACAAAACCCAGAGCATGGTGTGATCAGGCTTTCTGTTTTTTTACATTAGTGATTTTGCCAGTCAGGAAGGCTGCCAGGCATTGTTATTGTCTGCTAAGGACAGCTGAATTTATCCCTTTTCCTTTTGTATTTATTTTCTTTTCAAGAGGGAATCTGCCAGGTAATTTTAAAGGAAAAAGAAGTGAAAATCCAGGCAGACTGAGGTCTCTCTAATAATTTAGAGGAACTAGCATTCACAGTTGAGACTTTCAAGAGCCTTCCAGCAAAGTGAGACTATGGAAACAAGACTGGGCAGTTCCCTGTAAGGGCACCAGAAATTTCTGTGCAAGTCAGTGCTCCTCCTTTCTCCTAAGTCAGCTTCAGTACCAGGTCTGATGAAGATGATCAAATGCAAGGGATTTGTACATATGCCCTGGAAACTAAACACACACTTTGGCTAAGACAAAGCTGCAACTTCAACCAGCTAGCAGGAAAAAGGATGAAGATTCAGCAAAACCTGATTAGTGTTACTGCCACAGTATTTTCCTGTCTCCACCCACCACAACTCTAATGGTCCTTGACAGTCTAGCTCTTCCTGAGAAGGGCAAGTCTGGCAGTAACAGCAGACAGGCACACAAAGGTGCTGCATCAGCAAGAAATTTGAGCAGATGGTTAAATCCTAATTCTGCTGAGCTCCCCTGTGTACATTCTAAGCATAACTTAAAAGTTTTTATAATGATAACTGTATAATACACAGGATCATGAATTACTGTGCAAGACAAACAATAATACTTGGAAGAAAGCAAAATAATACGTTGCAATATTTTAAAAAGCCATTGGTAAGGGCTTAGAAGCTTCATGTGAATATACAATGTCTTTGAGCACAAAATCCAGGTCTTAAAAAGTGCCTCTGCACTGCATTTTCTTCAAATGGCTGCCATTTTTTTTAAAGTGAACATTATAAGAAGCAAATATTACATGGGCAGGGAAAGACTATACTGACAAAGTAAAATATTTTGTTATATACTGGAAAAGAGAAAAGGGCATGACATTGTGAAAGACTGCAAATTTTCTCCCACACTTCCCTTTTTGCATGAATTGCTACAGTGCTGTCTCCCCATGGCAGTGAAGTCCCTGCTGAGGACCACTGCAGGAGTGGAAGAATGTATGAGAATGCTCTGATGAATTTAAGTGTACATTAAGTACATATTTACAAGTTTGTGTTTTGAAAACTGTTTAGAGTTTGCAGTTTCCTGTGCTGTCCACAGGAGGTAACCTCCCCTTGCATTATCCTGCCAGAGCAAGTCACTTTGAAGACGGAGGAAAAATAAAGATATCAGTGGGGTTTATAAAGTTTTAGTGGCAATGAATCCAAGTTAACAGCTGTGTCTGCAGTGAACTCAAGTGTCTGTAGGAGATGGAACTGTCATTTGAAACAGCTCAGGCAACCATCCCACAAGCGCACAGTCAGCTTGGAGCTAAATGATGGCCAGGGTTCTGTCACACCTCCTTCCTTTGCTGTTCTTCCTCACTGACCTTGCTCACCCTAAACTCAGAACAGACTCTCTCTCTGTCTCATTTTAACTTGAAGATTATCTTCCCCTCTCCAGGATGAAAATATAATAAATATCTTACAGAGTTTAGAACAAAAATAAGATAGGTTTTACCTTTTGAAGCATTGCATTGCCCTGGTGACCATTGACATTGTGGTGGCTGATCTCTCTTTTGTATTGATATTCATAGACCTGATTAGTTATGTTAATAAGCAGAGTGGATGGCCCAGATTTCAGCTTTTCACATTCATAAATGGTCCCACTTTCAACATCTGGTGATTTTGTCACGTATCGTATAATTAATCCCATTAAAAGGCCTGGAGAATAAAGAAAAAAAGAAAAATGAAAGCGATTCAAGTACTTTTAAGCATTTGATGCTACACATTTACCAATTTAGAGAAAAATTAACTCTTCCAAAGCTAGGACACCTTCTCAGGGTTTCTACGTTTACAGAACTTCTCTCAACACTTCAGGGATGACCACAAAATATTCTTCCAAAATGGTCATTTCATTAGAATGCAGATGTTGGTTTGACATATGCGCAGTCATACTCCTATTTTTGTGATCCAGTTTCTGGCATAATAATTAACTGAGCTTTCTCATCCATTGCATTTTCAATAGTTATTTAGAGCAGGGAGATGCCTGCACAACTCATGTGCTGTACTGAGCATCTGAACATCAGCTGTGCTGTTAGGGATTTTACACACTTCATTTGTGGGGACAAATCTCTGGCACATCCTCAGGCACATTCTGCTTTCTGTAGAAGACTGCATTTTTGAGATTGTATAAACACAGAAAAATAAAATCAGGAAGAAGGGAAGGAATAATAAGACTATCTACAATTTATGGCTCTTACCTAAGACAGGTATTTTGGCTCCCTTTACACTTAACAGAAAGGAAAATGTACTTCTGCAGCCATCCTCTGGATGGTGTGGCTCTTTTTGTTGGCTCTAGTGGGAGGCTGCATGTTTACTTTAGGAGAGGTGAGTAATATTTAGCTAGATAATTACTGAGATTATTTGCACCCTCAGAGACTGTGATTTGCTTTCAAATTTAATTTCCATACTTCTTTTCTGTCCTGTATGCTTTAAGTCCCACGTATAGGATGAACAGCTTTACAGTTACTAATTATTAACACATTCATAAAATGCTAAGAATGCTCAGATCAACTATTGGTGGAAGACACCTAAACATCTAGATAGATATACTCTACTTGAAAGATAAGAAAGGAATTAAATTACAGGAAATATCAGAGAAGCATCTGCAAAATATGATGTTACAGTTTCAGTTTGATCCCATAATCAGATGGTGATGTGATCACAAGGACCCTGAGAGTCCTTGTTATTGTCACATCTTCTCCTAACAGACTCCCAGAATGGCAGATTCCTGGTGTACCTGTAAGTCAAGTTTGTAGCTTCTTGGAGTGATGCTGAGTAACAGCTGTATCACCTGCTTTAGTGTGTGCATGCTTTTGTGCTTGTCTAGAATCTATGGTTTAGTATGGTTGCTTTCTTTAAATGATAGATGATTTCAACAAGGTGTAGAAAATCCCAAGCCCACTTTCTTAAGTTACATAGCATTTGTGCAACAAATCAGATAATAAATCTAGCTATAGTAAAAGACAGAATTGCTCAAAATGTTAGGGGAAAGCATGTCTATGTAAAGGGAAGCAAGCACTGCATGTGCTGCTATGAAATATGACTTCCGCAGTGGTCTGCCCAGATGTCCAAAATCACGAGTCAGAAACCAGGAAACCATTAATTAGTTAAAACTGTCAGGGTTTTCAGCTTATTTTTATTAGATTTCCTCTAGAAGAACCACATATTTAATTTTTAAATTCAATTTCAAATACATTAAAAATTCAACTTAATTGAATGCTTGAACAAGACTTGATGTTTTTCATTCTCTGGAGCAGAAAACTTACAGGTTTTCCTTTGCCATTTTTGTCCCTATAACTCAATGTTTTAAACTATAGCCTCTGATGCACTTCTATGACCAGGCATTACTTAATCTTCTCAGGTAACAAAAATATTTTGCAGACATTCACCAAGGCCTGTGCAAGGACACAGGCAGAAAAAGACTGTTTTAAGCACATTTATTTAAATGCAGTGTTGAAACAGAAAAGGGTGTAACTAATGTTACAGATTTCTTTAAAAAAGTCTCAACTGTCCTTTGAAGTTGGATTTTGCAGTAAAATCTCACTCTTACTACAGCTCAATCATGTTTCAACTGAAGGCAATGCAGGTTTTCCAGCTTCTTCAGTGGAAGCAGGATAAAATCCTTCATCATAGATGTGACCATTGGAAGGGACTTTTTAGTCATCGTGCCAAATTCCTGAGCTAAACAGGACTGTTCTTTCCCCAGGATTTCATATAGTCAGCTGTTAAATGCCTTCCTTGGTAATGACACTGAGGGATGCAGTTTTAGTCATTACTTGATTTTCCCAAATATTTAAGATTTTCTTTCAAATTTCTTTGTTTGCCTCAATAATGAAGTTCCTCTCTTCACCTCACCACTACAGAATGTCAGTTTCTGCTTTAATTGTGATTTTCCCATATAAGTCTTCTGACTCCAAACAACCTTTCTTCATTGTGAATGCTGTAATCAGGAAGACAATGAAATACACCGTTTTATTAAGGTCCAGAGATTTCCTCTTCCTGGGACCTGTTACATCCATTTCTGCCTGTGAGAAATAGGGATACTCAGAACACACCATCAGAAGGCAACTACAATTATTTCACCCAAGAGGCATACTGGATTTACAAAGTATAATAATCATAGTGCTTAATCACTAGACACCTCCTCCAAAGCTGAACCCAGAACTGATAGTGCCTCAGTTCCAAACGCACTAAATGGGATCCTCAGAAGGGGCTGCCAAGAGCTACTGTGAGTCAGCTTTCCCTCTGCACACCTGTCTAAACTGGTCCCCTCAAAACCTGGGGAAACAGCTCTAACCACTGCAGCTCAAAGCCATTTTATATGAGCACCACCATGGCTCTTCAGTCATTCAGCTTTTTTATGTTTTCCTTCCAGTCTGATCAACTAATCCCATAGAGCACAATTTTGAAGGCTGGTACATCTGCAATCAGCCTCACCTCCACCTAGGGGGTAGCACCCCTCCCTAGGGGTGACAATTACTCAAGCTGAGAACAATTTCAATTAAATTTGGTAATTAACCTCCCATATGAAAGGCGCAGATTGACTTGCTGCTGGTTTGGGTTTTTCTGTTGTTGAAGTTCAGTTCTAGCTGCCTACTTGCAAGAGTGTTTTAGCCTCTTCCTCAGAGCTAAGTGGTGGTACTTCTATGTGAGCCTGATACCTGAGTTCTGGGGAGAAGGAGGAATTTGGATACTTGCACTCCGTTTGTCACTGTGTAGCTCTGGACTATCGCTGAACTAATGCGAAGGGCCATGACTTACATCTTACATAGGAAATTTGGTACCTAACGGGTTATGGCTGAGGCTTCTAAAGATACCTGGCCCTGCACGAGGTGCCTGCAGGCACTTTGGTGTTTTATTGGCTCCTTGTGTCTTCTCCAGCACTAAGAGGCCACATTCCGGGGCCTGGTGCTACAAGAGGGGTCACCTACTCTGACCTCAGAGAAGTGGCTTTGTTTTCATCAGTGCTGGTGTAGATCATCTCCCACATTACTCCTGAGTGTGCTCTTGTATAGGAAACTCTCTCATGTCCACCTGCCCCCCGGTATACAGAAATCAGGAGTTACTATTTGTAGTCTGTTTATCAAACCCAACTACAACGTGCAGAGAAACTTGCTCTCTGAGACCCAGGAAAACCAAGGAATGAATGAATAAACAGGTAAGTCTGTATTCTTCCTCACTGTTTGTGAGTGATTTTTCAGTTTAGTCTCAAAACAAACAAAATATTTTGAGTCTTTAAATACTTTCAAGCTAAATGCCTTCTAATGTGTGTAAATATATATATATATACACTTTGTGAAATAATGCTGAATTCCTCTTGAAATAATTCTTGTGAATTAATTCTGCGTTATTTGAAGTGCTTTTGGTTTTTTTTACTTTGTAGAAAGATTTTTGAATTAAATTTAGCTGTACTTACTGTTGAACCACTGCTTTGATAAAAAAATAAAATTAATATGTCAGTTATTCAAATTTCTAAATGGAAAGTATGGTTGTGGGTTTTTTTCCTAGCTGGAACTATTCAGCCTAAAACTGAATTTTCCTACAGATCCCATGTAAAAAAAAAAAAGCCAACTCACCCTTCCATTTGTTCTGTACTTTAAATAGAACTCTCTATCAGCCTGTGTTCAGTTTGTGGCTGTTCAGCATTTTGCAGTAACTGTAAAACTTCTTCCTGTTTTTGTCTTCCTATGTTTGTTTTTTTTTGCCCGGGTGTTCCTCACACTTTGCCTTCCCTCTCCTCTCCACTGCTACTCCCCACAGGACACGGTCGAGGAATCTGGACCCACCTGTCATCCTGTGGGACACACTCTGCAAAAGGTGCCCATATTCTGCCACTTGAAGCCAAATTATCAGTTCATTGCATTGCTATTCACATATCTAATAGAGAGCTTAATGGGCTGGAGCAAAGCAAACTGTCGGACGGAGACCTCTTTTTGTACAGAAAAGGTAGAAATCAGAATTGTTTGGTCAGGGAAGGCAAAACTAAGTGAGGGCAGGACTTGTCTCACTGTCAGTGCTTGGTGCCATGACGATTTTCTCCCAAAGTTGCTGCCTGTTGATCTGGCACCTCTCTTATGACCTCTGAAATTTCAGTTTCTTTTCAATATTGCCATTCCACAATATGAAAGAAAACTACACCCATATTCAAAAATTTGAAGGATAAGAAGGACATCATTAGCTTTTTGGATTCTACAGACAAGATTTTTTCTCTGTTTGAAAGCTGCCATAAATAATGCAAGACTAAACAGATAGTTTATTTACAATCATGTGGAATGTTTTAATAATTCAAAAGCTCTGTCCTGCTGGAGCACTAATCTCTTAACCAATCAAAAGAATATGAGCAGGTTATCCTCATGATGTGCAGAGTATGTTCTGAGCAGGCAGCAAAACAGAACCAAATGACAGATAAAACTCTAATTCAATACTTATTTATTTTTGTTTTGTTGTAGTCTCCCATATTTCATCTCTGTTTTGACAGGCTTTTGTCTGAACCTTCAGAAAAGGTCATCAGCTGCACATGGCAAACAGCACAATTAGTGAAAAGGAAGCTATTGCAGTAGAGGCACCCATGTATTTAGGAAAACAATTTACAAGTTGATCATAATACATTGCACAATGTCTCATGGTTTTCCTTTTGAGAAATGTTAACACAAATGCAACAAGCAAATGTATTCTCAGTATTACATAACTTGTACCCTATAAAATTGTTAAACAACGATTCAGGTGATGTCTGACTGTGAAAACTATTGCATTTAAGTATCATGTGATGTGTATTTCAGTCCCAACTGATTCAGTTGGTGTGCTTTCCATGTGTAACAGATTTGAAGGTTAGAAAAAGGGTAGATTAACAAATAAATACTTTTTCAGAACTTTAAAATACAGGCAAGGCAGATGAGAAGTAAGAGATCCCACAGACCCAGGTGATGGGGGCTCAGTGACTGGATTAATACAAGAGTTTCTTTTTTGCTTGCTTTCCTTTGAAGTATAAAGTTACTTGTGAAGACAGTGAGCCAAGAAGAGGAATTAGCCTGTTCTTGAAATTTCATACAGTTAATTTAGCAAACTAAATAGTTTTTAGGGGATACAAGGAAGACTGGGATCTGCTTCAGTCTTCTAGTGGAACTGAGATCACCTTAAAATGTTTGACAGAAAAATGAAACTTTTACCGCAAAGTGTGGGTGTCAGTTGCCTTTGCTGTTGCAGGCTTGTAGATGAACCTCCATATGTAGATTTTTTCATGTGGTGTGCCTTGATAAACAAATATTCTTCAGGATATGCAATCTTAACAACATCAGTTTTGGGTATTACACTGCTAGAGGATGTGGTGTGCACAGAATGTGTCAGAACAGGCTGGCACTCAGGTAATGACTGAGCTGTTGATTTCTATCTTCCATTTTGACAGTTCACCCTCCTGTATGCATTTTATGGCAGCAGAAATGGCAGTAGAGTCTCTCAGGATGAAACAGCAGTAGGAGAATGACAAGAGAAATCATTACACGTGTAAGTGCGTACCATTAAACTAGAGCGTACTTAGGGGACAATGCGGAAAGTTCTGCATGGAAGCGAAATGCAACACGGCAAAACTTCAGAAAAGATTAGAACTAGACAGGCAAACTGAAGTTACCCTACAGTAACAGCACTGAGAGCAAACTTGAGACGCATTCTTCAGTGTGCTTTTCAAAGGCACAGAGCAAAGCCAAAAGAAAGCTCTCAAGATCATTTAAACTTTATTAGACAACGTCTGTATCCACAAGGCTCCTCAGACTAACAGCTTTGAAGGTTATAGAAACCCAAGCAAATGAAATAATCTCTGTCACTGAGGGCACTTCATTCTTTTGTAAACAGTAAACTCCCCAACTCTCTGCTGTCTGACCACAGAGGAGCAGAACATTCGTGTGCTGAGAATAACCAGCTCATGACAGTCGCTCCCCCATGAAGGCAGCCTCTGGCTACTTCAGGAGAGTTGCTCTTACATCATTACTTCACCATACAATTTTGGAGCTGATGACATTTAATTCAGCATGTTTTCTGAGCTTTGTCAGCACTTGATCGCAAGCACCTGATCATAAATATGCAACTAGTCCGATGTTATGCTGGCACTTGAATGTATACTCACCATAAAGCATTGCTCCTCCAGTTTCATGCAGAAAGCGGAATCGATGGTTTTTAAACAACCAAATTGTTAGTATTGTAAGAATGAGTAGAAAGTTAAAGATTAGCAGCTCCACGGCTCCCTGATGATAAAAGTGATCTTCATCTTTCACTGATACATATTTCTTCAACTTCTCCATTTCATTCCCTTTATGGAAAGTATGTGAAAAATAAAAGAAGAAAAAGAATTCACAGGAAGGAAAGTGTTGTCACCTTTGGTACAAAAAGTCCAGACACTACAGACATTCACAGCAAGCACATCTGTTTCATTTGCAGCCTCATGGTAAAGTGCCCCAGCTCAGAATTCAGCTGGATTCTAGTTACAGCTTCCTGTTTCTCTCTTAAAGCTGCCCTGTCTCATTTTTAATGATTGTGTTGCTGGACTGCGCTTGCTCTGGCTGTGGATGCACAAACTGCCTCCAAGGCTCAGACTCTCAGTTTCTCAAATTCTATTGTAAAGCTCAGCATCTGTTCATTAGGCTTTTTTTTCCTGTAGCTTAACAGCACAATCTGAATCCTAAAAGTCATATTTTGTCTTCACAGTTTAAGATGGAAAAAATTATGTTAAAAAAATGGCATAGCAACCTTTAGTACATTTTGGAAGTTTAAGAACCTTTCCTCTTTACCTCTTTCCCATATTTAAATGTAAGTGTCATAGAATAAAGGTGGTGCTTTACTATGGCACAAAGACAGAAGAGGAAAACAAATCAATCAATAAGGATTTCAAGACTTAAGCACTTGTATTGATCCTGCCAGAAGACTGATATCTCTGTAGAAGCAAGGGTCCAATTACCTAGAATTATAAGTGCCTAAACCCCCCTATTGAACTGAATAAAATGTAGTGGAATATGCTTTTCATAATTTCTGCTGGTTTTGATTTACTCAATTAAGCCAGAAAAACAGTAGAAATACTCTATGTATAGCAAATACTCCTGCAAGCTTTTCTGTCTAAGCTCAAGGCTGCAATGCATGTACATACAGAGAATTTCAAATAAACTCTAATCTTCATCAGAACAAACATCAATTCTGCTTCTCATTAGAAAAAGACAATCTTCCATTATTTGATGTTAAAAATCTCCTTTTTTTTTTTTTTTTTTTTTTTTTTTAAATACATTTGGGAGGAAACTAATCTGAACAGAATCCATTCAAAGTCAGGTAAGTGTCAAAGGTGAATAACTCAGGAATACCCAGCTGTCCATACTCGCAGTAATTTCAGGGCTGTAGCTCATAAAAGAGTGTTCCTGAGGCACTGTTGCTTCAATCAATCTACTATGTTTTAAATTTCTTTTTCTCGATAATCAATCAATTCTGTTCTCCGCATAAACTAATTTCATCCCCTTTAGAGGTTTCCTCTTTTTCATTCACTTTGTAAGAAAATTATTCTTTTTCCTTCTAGTTCTTTTTAAATTAATGCTTTTTCTTTGCTTACCAGATATCTTTTCAATATGTCAGTGGTTTCACTTTGTTCTCTACACTGTTTCACTATTTCAGTATTTCTGAACTAATTTTCAAGGGCGTCTCTGTGAGATGCAAAGTCCACAGAAACCAGATGACACCTCCCAAACTAATGAACTGTGCAACTCTATTTTAAGCAAGGGTGACGATGCTAACCTGTATTTTTTGAAAATTATTCAATACTGTATTTTGAATTAAAAAATAATGTAAGGGAATTAGGTGTAGCAATTTCATTATACAACTGATGCAACTGTTTAAAAAATGTTTGTCACATAGCCAAGGCTTATACCTTTCATAGAGGAGGAAAAACTCAAATTGAAGGCTTGATTTGGTTTTCATATTCACAATTTAGAAATGACAGTGACCTCAATTTTTTGACTCTGATAATACATCTCCAAAGTAGAAGTATCAAAAGCAAGCAAAAAAAAAAAAAAACCAAACCCCAACAAAAAACAACACAAACAAAAAAAATCAATTGAAGATAACCACATTCAATTTCTTTGCAATAAAACCCAAAGATTTGTTTATTATGAAAGCCAGCTCTTTTCCAGCCCATCAAATAGGTAATTTGCAGGCACTTATAACAAAATCAATGCAGAAGAAGCACAAAACAGTGAAAGAACGTCATTTTATTCTGATAATCTCAGTGATTGGACTATTCACTTAAGATTTGGAAGACCAGGCTCAGGTTTTTATTTGAATTTACCCAAACTCATATTTTTCACCAAACACCAAGGAGTTCCTTAGTCTTACCGCTAGAGCAGGTGTGGTATCAAATATCTGAAACATGTAAGTGTTAATTCCCAAAGCTGCCTTTTCTCTTTTGCAAAATAGAGTTATGATTCTGCCCTATCTCACAAGATAATCTGATACATATTTGTGAAGCAATCAAATGTTACAGCAATTTGCACCAGGCCAGAGCTTAAATGAAAACAGAATTTCAGGTTTAGTATCAGGCTTGCAGGTGTTGGACTTGGGGCTTAAATTCTGCCAAAGCGGCTTATATAATTTTGGGGAGGTCTGGTTCTACATAGCACTCAGCATGTTACAGGATTGGAGTTTCAGGTGCTGCTTTTGTCTACGAAGATGTAAGACAGTTTCAAATCAGCTTTCCAGACACAGCCACTCATCATAGTTGCAGCTTCTGAGGAATCCAGAAATGAAATCTAAAAACTGATGTTTTTCTTTGCATTGTCAACCATTGCATTAATTATTACTATACACTGTCTGAAATGTGCAAAAGGTATGATGACTAGGGCAGGATAACTGTTGCAACATGTTTGTAAGTGAGATTTTATACATGCGTTGTTGGGGGAAATATACTGGAATTACGTGGTGCAGGACCTTAGGTCCTGCTTTTTTCTTTTAATAATCTGGTGACATTTGGCACCTATAGGCTACTCAGAGGGATGCCTCAAATGTTCAGGGTCGTACACGGAGAAGAGCTAATGTGAAACCTGTAAGTAGAAGAGCCCGTATGAAATGTTTCAATCCACTTAATTTTGTTACACTTGGTGCTGGTTGGTGGGGCTGTACTATTGTTCTCTGTATGCCGTGTGATTTTATTAGCGGTACACAGAGCCGGATACCTCTTGAGCTAAATTAAACCAAATCACCTCTCCAGTGTTTCTTGAGCAAATTTTTCCTATGCACAGTTTTGTAAACAAGGATGAGTCTGAGTAGATGAGGAGCAGCTCTACTGAGAAAGTAGAGCTATCCATGAAAAAAACCACAGAAAACCAGTATGCCTTGGAAAACCTTATCTGGGTTTGCAATAAGATCTCACTTGAAAAACTGTTGGCAATATGACCAGGTAATCTGATTTTGTCTTTCCACCATTTTCAACGGTATTCAGGCCCTTCAGTAATTTCCCTTCCCAAAAATGGAATAACTTCTCTCCAAGTTTTGGTCTGTTTGCATGTTAAATAGGACAACTGTTGCAAAAGCTGCATCATATTTCCAATGTTGATAACAGATAATAAATTAAGAAGGGAACTTGATAAAACAGAAAGTTACATTTTGGCTTTAAGAACAGGCTACCAGGTGAATGGAGAAAGTTCTCATTGGGAAGGTATTTTGATATTACTTAACAGGCCAAAGAGAGAGACAACAAGTGAAAGTTTCTGTGGGAAGAATTATGTTAAGTAATTCTCATAATACTGTGTTTTTACTACATTAGTATTTGCTTTATCTCCTCTGGCATGTAATTTTAATGAACAAGAGGTAGTAGTCTTACTTGTTTTTTATGTTCACCTTATCAACTCTATGGATTTCACAGAACAATAATCCTTTCCTCCCTTTGTTTGGCAGATATAGAAGTCTGCTCTTACAGAAACTATCAACATGGAATAGAAAGCAAGAGGCGTCTTGTAAAGCAGTAGAGGGACATTCACCTTGGAAGATATGAAGTCAGAAAAGCATAAAATAAAAATTGTAATTAGTTATAGTTAGTGGGAATTCCAAGCAAAGATACAATGCTTTAGCACACTGGCAATTCTGCAAGCACAGGAAAAGTACAGGCAAGAGTAAAAGAAAGTGCAAACAAGTGCATCTGTATATATAATTAAAAGACCAAGCAAAACCAACTCTGAAACTGAGAAATCAACCACATTGTGATTACACAGATAACAAATGTTCTGTCACAGCTTGCTTGCCTAAAATCCCCAGACAGACTGGAACAGCATTAGTGGGATCACAAGTGGTTATCCTTCTCTAATCCATTCCAGCCAAGAAGATCTGCCTTGCTAGCTCCTGTTCTGATACACAACTGCCCAGGAAACACTGTGGGCAAAGGCCACTTAAGGCCACTAAGCCCACAGTGGTGGGCTAAGTGTCATTTATAACTGCCAGACCTCTGTGCATTTTAAAATCTCTTCTACTGCTTAGAACAGTCTTCCTATGAAATCAGTTTATTTGCTGGTCGCTATTGATCTTGTCCTCTTTTTTTTCTGAGGTCAGACTCTGGTTTTACTATTTTCCTATTATTTGATATTGCTAGTGTTCAATCTACATGGGTCACAGAGCCTCTAGAGACAGAAATAAATCCACATAATATATGTATCTTTTATGTTACAGCTATTACACTTAGCTGAAAAATAGCTTTAAAAATAATTTCTGGGTACTGGAATACAGCTTTCTATCTGGAAGGTAAAGTCTGTTTTGTTTTTTTTTTTCCCCTCCTTGGTTGAGAGTCTGTTTTACTGACTTATTAAAATACAGTATTAATTATGATGAATATACATTGAATTGAGTGGAACTGGACTTTTAATCTCCCAAGACTTGTGATACTTCTGTTCGTATGTCACTGTTTCCAGGCATTGTATCAACACAGTCTTTTCTCCCTGTTGAGCATGAATGAATTTGATGCACTCTGTGATGTAACAAGCAGCTCAAGACACTGTGATCATCATGCTGGAATCTTCCTTCAGAGACCAAATTCAGTTTAGACCGAGTTGAAATGCTCATGTGTGCTTTTCTCACTGTGAAGACAGAAATGCCAGCATGCCTGAAGAAATGAAAGCTCTGAAAGACAGAAAGCACTTTGGTTCTATGTGTTGTTACAGGAGAGTTAATCTGTTCCAGTTTAGGCAGTTTTAGCCAATAGGTTAAGACGAATTCTTACAAAATTGTAGAAAACTGGTATTACCTCTTCATGCAGTTTAAATTACTCCACACAACTGAATATCAGGATTATGAAGGAGGTATTTCCAAAGTTACTTCTGTGGGTTTAATGTTCATTATCAGCTTGAATTGCTGCCCTGTGGTTTTTTTTTTATATTTTAATAAACTGAGAAACAATCTAGATAATTCTTATCTTTACAATTTTAAGTTAAATCTTTCTAAGTTACAGTTTCCTGATAGCAGACTACTTTGGGGAGCTGACTCATGTTCAACTCTTAGACATGGACTTGTGCATATCCACTGGTTTAAGTTTAGTTTCCTATAAAAGCAGGCAATGCATCAGTCTCACAGACTATGCTGCAGACTGGAAAGTGTGTACTAAAAACTGATGCAAAAAGGTCATTGAATTCCTTTGTCTTTTCCATGTCCTTTGTCACTAGTTTCTCTGCCCCACTGAGCCTGGGTCTGCACTTGCAGGAGCCACTTTTGCTGCCCTTTTCCTTATATCCCTACTGAGTTACAACCCTGTTTCTCTGTTTGCTCAGGAAGTGTCTCTATATTCCTCCTGTGTTACCTGTTTCTGCTTCCATTTCTCTCCTTCCTTTTCCCATCTGAGCTCAGCCAGGTGTTCCTTCTTCATCCACACCAGGCTTCTGCCATGTTTGCTTGACTTTCTGCATGTTGGGAGGTCTTTGTGGTTTGAAGTGGCTCTCACTGAGATCACTCTTTCCTGGGGTGTTGATGTTAATACTCCACGCTTCCATAGTGATGGTGATATCACATCACTGATTCAGTTGTGTTGGATAAACTACAGAAATACAGCTGAATTCAGGGTTGCCACACCACAGCAGCAAACATGATGACCGTTATTGCCATTTAAGGCTTAAAAAAACCCCAACAAAACCATAAAACCCCCACCAAACTTAAAAAAAAAAAAAAAAAAAAAAAAAAAATCAACCCCAAAACCCAAAGGCTGCCTGAAGAAGTATTTTGGTACTGTGCTTTTTGTTTTACTCAGGTTCATTGTTCATCAGTGTGACATTTGGTGACTTCTGTTTCAGATACAACACAGTACAATGTAATATAATTTGTAACAAAATGCTAGTAAGGAATGTTTGAACAAATACCTGATTTAACTGCCTTGCATGACAAAGGCTACTCTTTTCCATGAGTCGACTCTGAAAGCACATCCCACTAGAGGGCTCTCGTTACACATGAAATGGAAATCCGACTCCAGCACTATTAGGTCTCAATTTTTCAGGTTAAAGATAGGTTTTGGTTTATTTAAAGAAAGCATTGTAGTGCATCAGTATACCGGATTGGATCTCATTTGGAATACATAATTACTTTTGTGACTTTATTTTCAGAGGAAGCATGCTGACCCAACTGATTTATTTTTAGTTTGTGAACATGAACATTTTGGATAATTCCTAATTAAATTAAATATCTTACCCAAATTCTTATTTCCATTAGATCAGTAGGAATCAGATTAGTCTGAAGCTGTTATTTTGTAGATTCTGCCAATATCACGAAATTATTTTTTGTGGGGACTTATGTTTACATATGCTGGCCTTTCCTACGTGCAGATAACCCTGCGATCTTCCTACCTCAGAGCCCAAAAGCATATTTTACAGAAATAGACCTATAATTAACAATACTGTTTTCATCCCTATCAGTATCCAAACAGCAGCTGTTCCTTTTTTCATTTCAGCACTGTTTAAAAACTTGTAAATAAGTAACATTAAGAACAGTTCATCATAATTTCTACATAATTGCACTGTGCTATCAGCAGCAGTGTTTGAAGAGAACAGATTGTGTTCTTCCATTTTGAAGAGAAACAGGGCTATGTTTGTAAAGGAATGTGGGCACAAGAAGTGCAGGCAGGTGCCTTTGAAAATTGCAGTGGACTGTGACTCCTGTTGCAGACAAAGTTTAGCCCTGCTTCTCTTTCGTAGTAACTAATTTTTCTTTAAGAGAATTATGTCCAAAACATAACTTATTTAGATCTGGCAATATCTCTTTGGAGTGCCATGTTGCTTTCCTTACCCAAGGGAAAGCCCTCTCTCATCTCCAGTTGAGCCCTCGGCCTGTGCTCTCTCTTCCTTTGCCATTCTCTCGGTATGATCGGGACAATCATTTCTCTTCACTATGAGCCATGTTTTACCCTTACGTTGCTTTTGCTTCCAACCTCTTTATTCACAAACCTCTTTTCTTCCAGCTGGCAGTTTTCAAATATTTTTCCCTTGTTCTCTGGAAACTCTAGTTGCTATAGAGACACCTGATGATTACCGAGACAGTGACTACCTTTGTTAGAACCTCAGTTGCTATAGCAATGACTGTTGGCTGTGGGTTCAATGAAATCTGCTACATGGTTCATGCCCTTTTACACGGCAATATAGCTTGTAAAAGCTTATTTTAATTGTTATGCTCAGTAATGAGACTGTGAGCCAAATTCTGTTCTAATTGAAGTCAGTGGGAGTTTTGCCATTAACTTCAGCGAGACCACAGTTTGATCCTAAACCCCTCTGTCCATAAATAACAAAAGGAATCCACTTTCAGCACTGTGGCCAATGGAGTATGGCTTCATTCAGTCAGTAACTGCTGAACCTGGGAACAAAGCTTTGATGTCTGTGACTGTATTTCAGTAAA
This sequence comes from Machaerirhynchus nigripectus, assembly GCA_013397975.1. Classification (NCBI taxonomy): domain Eukaryota; kingdom Metazoa; phylum Chordata; class Aves; order Passeriformes; family Dicruridae; genus Machaerirhynchus; species Machaerirhynchus nigripectus. The sequence continues at coordinate 2,494,845 of VZRQ01005820.1, read as the reverse complement.
GTCTGACTTAAATGATAATATTTTTCTTTTGGATATTATAGAGATTCTGTGCCTAAATAGTCAATTCTCAGATCAAAAATATCATATTGCTTGTGGGGACTTTTGTGCATTCTTTTAAATAGAGGAATTATAAAAAAAATTGTAATCTTTAAAATACTTAGACAATTTATTTTTCTTCCAGGAGAAATGTTTCCCTTTTGTTGCTTTGTGGAAATAGTGACAAGAAAATAAATGTTTTCAAGGAGATATCATCACTTCACAGAAGAAGTATACCTACTGAGAAGGTAGATATAATGATGTTCTTCCAAAGGCCATTACTTCTTGGCAGTTTCCCTGAATTTTTTTTGACAGTATGGGAATGACCTCTGAAGAATGTCTTAAAGTCAACTTTGTCTTTGAGCCATTTATGTACTATTTAAGGTATCCTGGAGATGCTTTAAAAGTCAGAGGAATCCAATTCAAGTAGAAATTGAGGTTGGAAAGCACTGTATTTGATGTGTCCATCCATAAATGTTTGTTTTGTCAGGTTATATCCAAATTATCACATATTATGACTGTCATAGTAATTTGTGCATTCATCTGGCAGCCTTTTCAGGAACTCATGATTTTTCTCTCCTTTATCCACTGTTTCTGTGTAGTTATGGGGAAATTTGCCATGAGTTTGTGTCAGAACAGTTCTTCCCCTTGATCCCCTCTACAAGGGTTAAGTTACAGGCAAGATTACAAATGTCTAATTTTCAGCATGCCCAGAATAACAATTCTGACATGCCCACTTCAGCTGCTGCCAAATTAAAAACCAAGTAAGTCCTCCTTACAGACTCCTACTGTGCATATTTTGTATGAAAATCTCATTTTAAGCGGTCATGACTAGATGAAAGGAAAGTACCTGAAATAACTGCCATTGATCTCTTTAGAAAGAGCTAGGCCGGAATAAACAGTGTTTTTAATTTGCTAAGGGAAAAGTAAGAAATGGAGAAACATTGCCATTACAACAGAAAAACTCAAGTTACACCTGGTATCAGCACATATTGTGTATACATTGCTACAAGAGTCACTCCCCAGGTACAGTCAGATACTTGCAGAACATCAGAAGTCTGTGTGTGCTCCCATGCTTTTGGTGTGCTTACTGCTCTGCAGCATTTTTTGTACCCAGACCAAGATACAGAAGGAACCCAGACTCACTTCTCTCTCCCTTCATACAATTTCCTCAAAACTTGGCATTTCCTCTTGCTGCAGCAGTCATTTTTATTTCTCTTTCTTCTGCTTTCCAAAGATAAGCTGTGGAAGACTCCTAAGATGAATCATAAAAAAAATCCTTTCTTATGAATTCTGCTCTCCTCTGGTGATCAGTCTCATCTGCTGACCAAAGTCCATTTCGGCATTTCTTTGTTTTGACACAAGCCTGTTGGCCAAAGTGGTTGTTCTTACTGTTTATGAATGCCAGGCTTTCTATGAGGAGAGGCTCATGAATTGTCAACAATGGTCTATTGTGAATGCTTTGCAATTATATTTTTGAATTTCTGATTAATTTAGCACCAAAAAATCCAAATGAAAGAATAATTCAGATTTGAATCATCTGGTCCAAAGTCTGAACCAGCTTAGATCAGGCTCAATGTCTTCCCGTGTTTTGTTTTTCTGGGTATTTAACTAGCAGGTCTACGAGAGAGGAAGCAAAAAAGTACTGCATTCAGTAACATCAGCATTTTGAGTTATAGGCACAAAAACCATAATGTAGAGATGAAATTCAAAAGTCATACATAAACTCCATTGTACTCAAAGCATCTTATGGTGACTCCTGCATTTTCATTCCTCTGTCACTTTGGATATGGAATAACATTAGAACCATTGCTTTTCTTGCTTAAGTTTCACTTTCTTAGGCTTTACATGAACATCTTCCACAAGTCTGTTATGGAAGACACAGGAGACTGAAATACTAAAAATTCTTGGGGACCATTAATTTTGTCAAGGTTTTCTGCCTTGCAAGAAAAAGCTTTATGAATTGTGTTCTGTATAATCTGTTCTATTTCTGAGCCTTGTGAGGAATTTTGTCCTGTCTTCTAACATGCATACACAGTATATTTTGGATTATTCACATAGTCTGCTTGGATGTCTAGTGCGTTCTTGTATGATTTATAAAAAACATGTTCTGGTATTTGAAAGAGAGAGATTATTTTCCATAACCTTCTAGTAAAAGTACGTTATCTGACATGAGCAACAAATAAACTCAAGGCTGTGTTTGTTGCTATCAGAGGGCAGATACTAATTCCCCGTTTGAGGTTGTTCTTTCCATCCACGACCCATTTTAAAACTTGCAGCAGTTCTCTGGCCCTGGTAGGGAGAGGAACTGCAGGGGCTCACCATCCCAGGGTACTAAAGGCTTGGAACAAAGCCGTATTTGAGTGTCTTCAAATCTCACCTGTTTTCTGACAAGTGCTCCCTAATAAATGCTCAACTGATGAAACAGTGCACTCCCAGGACACCGAGACTGCTGTGGATGTTCATGTCTCTCACTCTCAGGTTAGACACTGTTTAGGAAGGAACAGCATATCTGCTCAACATCCTTAAAAGTATGAGAAAACAATTTTCAGATAAATCAGCTAAGTATCCCAGATAGAAAGTGGTAGGAAGTTATTCAAGCTGAGCCAGCACTTGTGGCATCCCTGCTTTGTTCTCAGATTTGCTGTTAACAGTGTTCTTTATCCACTTTGTCCTTTCTCTTGCCAATCTTCTGCCTCCCTTGCAGGTCAGGAGACACGGTTGTTCCTTATAGAGCAGGTCTGGCAAGAAAAAAGGAAAAAGGTGTTGGACTTAGATTTACATACTGTTGCTGCTTGATATGGCTTCTCTGGAGCACAGCATGAACTCTTCCATGAATGTTCTCTCCACCATGTCTGACAGTCTAAAGCTGGCAACACTCTACCTGCTGAGCACAGCCCTGCAGGTGTGCAGAAGACTGCAGGGTAGGGCCTCACCTACCAGAAACAAGGTTCTCTAAAATGGGAAGAGCCATAATTAAGGCATTATTAGATCAGTGTCTCACAGCAGTCCTTTTAAAATTTGTTTCAGTAGCAGCAAATGCCAGAACTTTCGTGCATCCACATGCTCTGTCACTTCAAAGAGGAATCAACTGAACTGGTCTTGGAAAAGAGGAAAACTGGAACTTACTGACCAGTTGTCTTTTACTGGATGTGAAGGCAGAACAGTCATAAAGATTGAGCATTCGTCTTGTTGCTTAGATCTTCCCACCTTCTGAATTTACAGAGAAATAGTCTTGGAGTGTAATTCTTCATACATTTCACAATATTCTCCATGAAAAAAAACCCCAGGGTACTTTTGGGGTGTTAAATGGATATATTACATCATAAAACATGTTTTCCACATTCCTGTGCAGGCTTAAAGGTTCTCTTTGTGACTCTGGAAGACTCTGCCAGCGAAACACAGGCTATTAGGTTTATCTGTTCTCTGGTTTTGAATATGGCCTTTTGTTGAAAGATACATTTCAACATGGATAAGCAAACGGTCACTTATTGCCTCTGAAAGAAAGCAATTCCTTGAGTTCCATTTGCATCTTGCATACTGATTTAATTTTAGGGATTTTAAAAGAAGTAAAACTGAAAATACCATCTGGCTTTGGGAGTTGTTCCTCTATCTAGGAATTATGAGTTTAAAAATATAATATTAATAAAAAACCCATTTTGAATGGGGATATAATAATGTTTTATGACAATAGGTATTTTTCATGTCTTAAAATAGTAGAAGAGAACAGTATGTTGGTATTCTGATAATAGAATGGGTTGCATTTTCCCAATGAAAATTCATATTTCAAAACCTCCTCCTGAATCCCCCATTGAAAACAATTCCATAGAATTTAATAATTCACATCTCACATAAGAGCTAGACTTCTAGGAAAAAAGTTAGCAAAAATGTTTTAACATATTATTTAAAGTTACTAAAACATCATTCAGCATATCCCCAAAATGAAATATTGCATGCTGAGACATACCTCTTACTATACCGCTTTTTTTAAAAGAAAGTGTACCATGTAACTTTTAATGTAATATTTCAACAGATAGACAGCATTTTAAAAGGTAAGTTAAGACGTGATTTTAAACTGAATTGCCATCATGGTAGACAAATAGATGAATATTTGGATACCAAGTGGGAACAAGCAAATTTATATGTCCTTCCTTAACATTTTTAGAATTTATTTTAAAATTATGATTTTGTAAAGGAAAATAGTACAATTTTTGATATTACAAGAGCCCCCCCGAGACAATCCTCAAATTTATCACTCATTTGCAGTGGAGGGGAAGGGACCATAAGAATAGCTAGCTAGATAAACAATGTATTTTAAACAGAACTTCTGCTCAGGAATTAAATCTAGAGTTAGCTTGATTTGCCATCTGCTCAGCCATAAATTATTGTTGTTTTCAGCTTGGCTTTTTCTTCCTGTGAAATCTAAATATAAAGCAGACACGTTCGTTTTGCAGGTGATATTGCCATGAAAACAAACAATCACTACTTGTTACTTGTGTTATGTTATTCTACCTGAATTCATTATAAAAGTAAATCCCATTTGATATTTTTACATATGAATTTAGCCACTTTAGGCAGCCTTTTTTTTTTTAAATACCACCTAACACGGTTAAATAGAGTACAGGCTTTGTCCTAAGGAAACAGTAAAATTACTTTAAATAGTCCAAACATCTTCCTGTAAGTGAGATAACATTTTCAAAAGTACTGTAAATAATGGATTTTGTTTCCAGCATTCATATCTGTAAGCAAAATTTGCTTTCTGAGCTTCTGTTGCAAAGCAAATAGAAGTCAATACAGTGTGACTTAATGAGGAAAAAGATATTTATTTCTTAAATAATAGTAAAAACTTGGGGCTTTATAAATAGGATTTTTTCCTCCTACTCCTTTTCAGAGGATATGATTTTCTTAAAAAATCCCAACCAAACAAAAAACAACAACAAAAACCAGTCAGTGATTAAGAAATCTTAAAGGAAAATGTAAAAGGGCTTCTGGAATTAAACTACTCCTCACAACAAATCACCACGTATTTTTCTATCTTGTTCTTCTTGAGACATTGGATAACAGTTACAGCTCATGGTAGTACATCCATAAAGAAAGAGGGAATTGGCCCATTTCTCTTTCATGAAGAAGCAGAAACCACTTTCTATGGGGCAGTCACATTGTCTTGTAAGAAAACTCATACAAGAAGGACAGGCAAATTCAGCTAATATGTAAAATTGAGGAAAAGCTCTGAGTCCTCAATACTGAGACCAGTGTTGAGATGGAATTGGAAGCAGGCAGCATCACTCAAAATACAGATTCTGTAAACTGAGAGAAAAACGGTCCCAAAAGTGCAGAGGTGTTGGGAAGCCACTTCCCAGTAACTGAGTGGTTTTGTTTTTTCTTTGAACCCAGCATGACTATTTTGGGGGCTATTCTTCTTCTTCAGAAATTGCACTTCTTCTTCAGAAATTGATCTTTTTAGTAGGCCAAACTCAGAGTGAAAATTGCTAATAATAAATGTAGAACTAATGATGTCAACTTCTGAAGTCCAGAATGAGAGAGCTGAGACATCTGAATTCCTTGCCTGCCTTTGCCACATACTTTCCATAGGGTAGTTATCATTTATGTCTTATTGTGAGATATAATTTACTTCTGTTTACAAATGAATTTGGGATTCCTGAGCAGTTACAGTACAAGTATTCAGAAGTGTAATTGAAGAATTGCCAAGTAATTCAACATGCGTCTAAAGTAACACATCCAGCTATGGAGGGGCTTAATATTTTGATGTCACCATGCCCAACCCTTTATTTGGATATGCTACTCAAGAAACGCTGCCAACAGACACAGAAGACTTTCCTTCCAACCACCCACTGCTTCAGTCCCATTTACAGTAACCTAAGCTGTCTTTGTTCTCTAAGTACTTAACTATGGAGTGTAACTCAGAAGCCTCCATTTTTAAGATATTTCCACAGTGTAGAGAGGTCTCCATGGGAGAATGGCATTTCCAAAACTGCAGAATCACAGAAAGTTGGAACCTTGCCTGTAGGAGTACAAAATTATTGTTGTCAAATGTGAGCAATTTCTTTGTGTACCTCTAAGTGCGAGATGTATATTAGCTCCACTGAACAATATTGTATCATAAATGGGTTGAAGGAGAGCCTTCTGTTCATTTGAATACTGGATAATGTACTGAGGAAGATGAAATCAACACCAGTCAGTGCCATACATAAATAAGTGTGGGGAAAAACTAGGATGGAATCTTTGTATTAAAAGGTATTTTTCAGAACAGCAGACCTGGATGTTTAGCATGTCTTAATACATGATGCTTTTACTATAAACTCTGCAGTCTTTTTTTCCTTGTATCATTAATGTCTAGGAAGCAAGATTTTCATCTGCAACTGCAGCATTTAGACAGATACTTAAAAAATTTCATTGAAAGAAAAGAAGCTGTTGCAGTGAGTTGGTTTTCTGTCCCATCCCTGCTGGAGACACAAGGTTGGATTCTGAATTGAGTCACAAACGAAAGTAATTTTATGCCAGTCACCATCTGTGCAGCATCCCAGCACTACCATACATTTGAGCATCATTCCGAATGCTTTGGAATCAAAGTTACAAGGACACGCATCCTTGCCTCAGGAGCGAGAGGTACTGACAGTGCTGCTTAGGAACACTTAAGCAGCGGCTGCATGATGGTTCATTCTGTTACTGCTTCACTTATTAAAAGCAGATCCTCATCTCTCTTGTATCTGAGGAAAACAAGATCACAGTTTGGCACCATAACAGTGAAGTAACTCATCTGCTGCCTAATGCATTATTCTGTTAAGCACCAATATACCAACCAGTCCCAAATATAATCCCCTACTTTTTGTTTTAATCCTCCTGCACTTTCAAATGTACTTCCAATGTTGGAGATTTTTTCTGCATGGAAATATAATTACATCTTTAAGTTTGGGCCATGAAACATTCGCTTCTGGCATGAGTGACTTTGATACCTACAGATAGATTGCATTAAGCTGACTTTGCTGCTGAAAACTGACAGGGCTTACAATTATGCCGTCACTGGATCTGCAGAAGCAGAGCAGGGAAGCAGCATTTGTGAGGCTGCTCTGTGCCAGATGGCACACCATGGCAGAAAAATCTATTTGAGCCCTTGTGTTCTTGCATTATAACCAGCAGATTGTCAGCTGGAGTAAAGAACAGAAAGTATGTAATTTAACTGACCTTGTCTCTGTAGGAATTTTCAGAATCAGAGGATGAAACTATTGATGTTTTTCCCTGGTGAGGCTGTTTCCTTTTTGGTTCTCTCCCTGGTACGAGATGTATCAGTGGTTGATAAGGACTGCTGCAAAACTTGCTCTGAAATGTGAATGATTTGTGAACTTGAAAAACGTGCCATTTTAATAAAATAGCACTCTATAATACTGCTGCTCAATCCTATGACCTCAGATCCCTAAAAGTAAGTTTCTTTGGACTGCAAATTACAAAGTATAGTTCTATTCATTTTTATGAGTGCATGATAGAATTGTGTATTTTCAGATTGTGATCTCTAAGTGAAACTTCAGACACAAAGTCAGGCTGCTGTGTAATTCATCTGCAAACTTCCCTGGATAAACCACTTTGGTCTGAAGACCCAAAGCACCTTGTGGTGTAACACAGAGTGGCCAGTAAGTACCAGTTTTTGAGCTGAATTTGCTGTGGTTGTGTGGACACAACCAATTTCAAGAAAGTCTGAGTAACCACGATCTCTTTATTCTAGTCATCCTTATTACGAGGTCTGCAAACATGTAGGCCTTGTTACCATGTCCATCTGCAAAGCTGGGTAAGCACTGTATGTTTTTCCATATGTGCAACTGTTGGCTGAAGCAAAAACTAGCTAGAACTGGCTTTCAAGTTACGCCAACTTGACAGCAATTTGTTATTTATCTCTCAGCAAAGCCTCAGTGGAGTGTTAAGCAGATGACTGTATATATCAAATACATTTTTCTCCCTCTAGTATATCTACTATTATAACATATAAAGCTGGGTTGCATTTTCATGAGCTTCATAGTTGCCTAGAGCAGAAAGGACACTAAATCATACAGTTTGGTGTCTTAGTTACTGCAATTAAGTTTAAGAAAGTTACCCCTTAGTTAAGCTAAATCCATTGCTTAACTGACCAACAGTTTATTCTGCATGTGTGAATTGGAAAAATCACAGAACCACAGATGGATTTAGAATGCAAAGGAAGTCAGAAGATCATGTAGTCCATTCCCCTCATGAATGTTTGCCCAGTGTGGGTTGCCTTCAGCTGATTCCATGAGACCCCAACCTTTTAGACTTGTTATCAACTTGTTATGAGACCTTGGGACAGCAGTGGACTGGCTCTGGGAGGTCCATGGTGAGAGCTAGTGTCAGTCAGCTGCAGTAGGTGCTGACTGACACAGTGGATTCCACCTCTCAGCAAAAACTGTTTTTTCCAAACTTGTAAACCAGCCTGCAATATTGAAAGAGAATTCTGCTTCCAATACACTTTGGTTGTTTTATTGAATTTTTAAGAATCCTCAGTGGTTGCTTGACTAAGAAGAAGGAAAAATCTGTCTGCATAAGCCAAAGCAAAATTTTTCTAGAGAATTATTTCCTTGCTGGAGATAAGTTTCTCTTTTTATTGGACAAACACTTTGGAAAGAATTTTTCCTAGACTAAGCTAATCCATCTCATGGGACAACGTGGAAGTTTTCGCAGCTCCTATATAGTAATAGTGCTTATTCGGATCTAAATAACATTTTTAACAGTTAAGAAAAAAAAATTACATTCTTTTTTGAATAGTACTTTGTGGGGAAGAGGTGGGCTAATTTCTTATGTGGTCAGGCTTTTTTTGGAAAGCATGTGCCTTACAATTTTTTAAAATCTGTGTATCCTGGTGTAGTTTATTATTCTCCAGGTTGTGTCTCTTATGTGTTCTCTTTCATATAAGAGTAACAAAATTAGTTTGGTTTTATCCACTATTATAACATGTAAAAGCCTCATTTCATTTTTTGTGGATTTTCTTCATTCCATAGAAATCAAAGCTTTATCCAACACTTAGCATTAAAGCAGAAATACCTCAATTCCCTTAGTAGTGCTATAACTGACTCAGCCTTCCATGCTTTTTAAAAAAACCCTCCACCATTTGTTGCTTTGACACATACTTGATGCTCTCACTTATCAGATATAATTGTGTTTACAATGAGTGGTTCATTTATCATTGACACTTGAACCTGTAAGGAATTAGCAGTGGTGCCTCCAGAACACTGCAGCAGTGCTGACAGCTGAGTTGTCTTGTGACTTCAGTTATGACTTAGGCAGGAGGAATCAACTTGGGAAGAGTCCTCACAGGAAAAAAACGTAGCCTTAGCTAAGGAGGGGCATGTCGGCTATTAGTGGATCTTGGTAACGCTTTCACAGTTTAATCCTTTACTTTGGAAATCTGATCTTGACTGCAACATTTTGTGATTAGAAGCTAATTTTGGCTCTTCCCTTCCTAAGCAAATATTCTTAAAATGGTGCAGTCCCTTGACTATAACTATTTACAATAGTTTGCAGTGTTTTCAGAAGCTCTACTTAGAGACACAGTCATACTGGCAGCCCTATGCTAAGGCTTGAACTTACTTACCAATTCCTACCTGTGTTCTGTCTTTTCTACATCAAATCCTGATTTTTAAACATATTTATTGCCATGTAGTATGTTCTGTTTTCATTCTTTGTATTTAACCCACCTTACAAAAACTTAACTCCTATAATCATAGTTGAAAATTTAGTTTTATATTTCTCATTACTGTTATTCTCATTAGCTGTCATAAATGGTTCTAGCACACTCTTCGTACCACAGTAAAATATTTTAAATTTCTCTTTTACTTTAGGTAATTATTTATCTGCTAGGTGAAGCTTTAAGAATATTTGGCAAGTATAGCTATTCAAATATATAATTTTCTCAAAGATTTCTATATTGGGTTTATGCAGCAAGGTTTTGCTTGCAGGGGCATGGTGTGTGTGTGCTGCAGTGGTGGTATGAATGTACCTCAAGTGGCAGTCATAAAGGAATAGAAAAAACCTCAGCTATTAAAAAAGTAGCATCCTTTGTGGCAGCTATTTCTAAGTCAGGTCCTGAGTTTCATTACTGTGGTAAGTACTTTCAGTCACCAACTGTTTCTTTGTTTCTTCCAGTACGACTTAATTTTAATGAGCTCCGTTATTTCACATTATGTTCCCTTCTCTTGGAAGTTATCAAAATGCAGTTAAGAGAACTTCTACATCCTTTAGAAGATTCATCCCAGTGGCAGCAAAATTTCAATTAGGTTTTAAAAAATATATCAGTAAATGGACATGAAAGCAAGTGTTTAAAGCCTTCAGTTTATAGTGAAGTTGAGGCGTTTGAAGATGCAATGTTTTATAAACAGAATAATAATGGACCTATTGTCAAACAGTTGATCTGCCGACAATGTTCAAATATTTGCATTTGTTTCATGAGTGAAACCCAAATATAGTAAAACTAAGTATCTTATAGTTGTTTTATTACTTTGAAAGGTGATGCTGTTTGCAGGGTATGGACACTTAGGGACAAGCCTACTGGGCCAGAGCATGTAGACCAGTAGCCTGTCATTAAGCGTATCCAGGAAATGGATGCCTAGGAAGCAGCAGGAATAGGGTGTACATGTACTGTCACCTAATACTTCTGCAGACTTTTTGCATCTGAGCAATCCTTTTCAGCTCAGGGACTTCCAAAGTCAGTTTCCAGGTACTTGGTTAGCCCCAGTGTGCTTCTCTTTTGTGAACTGTCCATTCTTCCTGAGAACCAACTGAAACTCTGCAATGCCCTTTGGCCTGGAGTTCCACAGCTCTGTCATGCATTGAAGCACTCACTGTTCTGAAACAGGATCCTACGAGCTTAACTTGGGGGGCCAGGGTTAATAGGTTCTTGTAGTTCCAGTGATAGAGAAGCTGAAGAACTTCTGAGACATATTCAGCCTTTCCATCACACTCACCATCTTGTACTTTATCATATCCTTCCAAGATACCTTTTTCTCAAACCGAACAGTTCTAGTTTACTTCATGGCTCCTAGTGAGGAAGTTGTATTTTTGGCCAATCTTCAGCTCTTCTCTGAATCTTTTCCAGTCCTAGTTTAGGGTTTGTTTTTTTAACAGAACCAGCACAATAAACTTAAGCTTGGATTTTAATTCTTTTGACCCTTTTCTATGCCACGTAATATTCTACTTTTACAAGTAATACTAGAGATTTCAATCTGACTTGTAATCTCTCTGTGTTATATTTTCCTCATCTTTAAGGAAGGGATAACATAAAACACTTCTCTGACTAGATTTTTAAGAAGATGAGTGTGATTATTTTACTTTTACTGACATGAGGAACACACTTCATATTTCCTCTGCCCACTGGACCAAAAGACACACTGTTTAGGAAGTGCCTCAATGGCACAGCAGAATGGCATAGCTTAGACCTAAAGACATTTCTGAAATGTAAAACGGAATACAGCACAGAGCTGGAGGACAACTGACTGGCTTTTAGTTCTTACACTATGGGACATTAAAAAATGGAACAGAAGCCCCAGTTGTAGATGCTTCCCAGAAAGGCTGGCAAGGGACGAAAACTGCATTACTATTGACTATAATTGCTGTAACAATCAATAAGTATGGAAAACAAAGGCGTTTTCTGAAACTGAATTACTGGAAAGTCTTCTAATCTTTTGAATTTGACAGAACAGTATGGAAGAGTAACCTCTCGTGGCACAAAATCATGTTAAAGCTAAGGTTTTAGCTAGTTTTCAACAACTCTAAGACTGAAACAAAAAAACCTGAATAAGCCTAACTCACAGATTGGCTGCATTTGACATCAGATGTGTAGCTTTTGAAATGCTGATGTCTTTTTTTCAGGCTACACATGTTAAAATTGAATGAAGAGGCATTGTCAGCTTTAATGTATATATGCAACAGCCGTGAAGAGCAAGCAGCTGCTGTTGTGAATCCCAGTTACCATGGCAATGCATTCCCATAGACATTTTCAAATTCATTTATAATAACAGTGCCTTTAGTAAACAAGAATGCAAAGTTGCTGATAGCATTCATGTGGTTTCCTGTATTACAGATTTTAGATGTTTACAATAAAATAACTTCATTAACAGATAGGCAATCCCTACTGAAGGAACACGATGAAGTAAATTATATTTTGAATCAATTACTTCAGACACAGGACAACTTTATAGAAGTCCAAGCCAATGTCCAAACAATGATATATTAAATTTGGTGCAGTCTTACCAGGTTCATACTTATACAAAATAATACAAAAAGAAGAATAAACTTCACAAGCCCACAACTTCCATGCCACGAAAATTCTGGTTAGTGTAATATAAAACAGTCTGATCATTGAGTGGTACAGAGGAAGAAAGAAATAATCCAACCTAAACCCTCCCAGCAGACAACCTGAAAACTCATGTTAAGCAATGATAGTTCGAAGTAAACAGATGTCAGATGCTAGATACACGCAGATAGATACACGCAGAGCTAACAGTTACACATAGAAGCAGCAAAATTCTGCACTGAAAGTAAAGATATTAAAAGATATTATGTGTTTATGGTAAAACTACTGTGTAAAGTTCAAAGATGAAAACAAATAATTTCACTGAGAATCTCAACATTTCCATCAGAAACAAAACAAATAGTGCATATGTCCTTTACACAAGGACATAAGCACTGTCACCCTGTTGGTACCCAAATATAAAGAATATACTGCACAAAATCAGGATAAAAATAGATGTTGACTTTCAAGGAAAAAGACCATCCTCATTCTACACTTGAAGATGCGAGGAAAGAGAAAGGAGAACTTGAAAATACTTTTGCAGCTTTTGATATTCAATTTCAGTACAATAATCAGGCAATGTCTGATTCATGATGATAAAGCCCATTTGCTTGGATGTTGATTCAGCAAAATAATCTGTAACATTGTTCAGCTGCTCAAAGGCTGTAATAGGCAGCAATTAAAAGGAAGAAGAAATTGAGGAAAAATGCCAGATTAGTAAAGGCAAAACTTCTACAGAGCCACTATTTCTGTGTTACACTGCACCAAATACATTATGTTATGCATCAAATTCAATACAATTAAAAATTTTATGATTATTTATAAAAATTGTCATCTTGTTGCTTTTTCTCATTTTTGCTTGCACTCTTAGCAAGAATTAGTATAGTACATATACAACTAAAACTCCAATTTACTGCAATTTTTTATTGGTTAAAGAAGGACACTCCCTTCCCCTAGTAAGACTAACAGACTAACTTAACCCACCTTTTAGGTGTTATTTTTCCAGAAGCACAATACTAATTTCATTTTGTTATGAGTAAGTGGTACAACATAACAAAAACAGATTTTCAGTCTGCAGAAGGTAAAGCACAGAACAGAAACTGTGCAGCACATCCTCAGACAACTGCAAACAGTGTCCCTCCCTTTAAGATGAGTGTGATGGATGCTTGGTTGGATAGATCCTTTACACAGTCCAGCCATATATCCAGATTCCTTCAGATGTGTTCTACTTTCTGCTCAAGGATCAAATCTGGAAGATGTCTGAGGATACTGAACGTTTGTCCCCACGGTGCCAGTGAAACCATTTGGCTATCCCCCAAACATAAAAAGCTAACATATTCAGAAATCTCAGGCATGCCCACTGCAGCCCCTGCTGGGACACAGGCTTCTGAACTACGGGTATGCAGGCAGTCTGATGCATGGGAACATAAATACATAAACTCTGGGTTATACAGGTGCAGAACTTAGAATTGTTCTTCCCAGCACTTCACTCAGAGATGCCTGGTTAAAGTGACAAAGATCCCTATTTTGAAAGTGGCAGGGTGATTTGGTGATTGAGAGTGGGAATGAGTGTCTAGACAATTAAGAAAAAAAAGATACTCCAAACTGTTTTGCAGTATCTGCAAGGATTTTGAGATAGCTGCCATTTTGAACAGCTGCTTATTCTGTAGTTTGAAATGAGAGCTCAGAGTGACGTGCCCTAGTAAGGGAGAGTCTGTTATCAGACCTTTCAATAGAGCTGCTGGATTCTCTTTTCGTTCTAAACTGTTCAAATTCTGGGTGGTTGTTTGCTTTCTCATTATGGAGGTCTGGATCTATTCAAGTCTTCTTTCAAATCACTACACCAGATAACGTTGTGTGAGACATCTCTGCAGCTGAAGACTCTGTGATCACCATGAGGCCTCTCAACGTCTCTGAAAACAGTGGGAATATATTCTGTCCACTTGTATAAAAGGTCTGTGCATAACTCCAACACACCATTGTTATGGGAGATGTAAAAAATCCCCAGATGGAGGCAGCAATAATAGGTAATTGTTGGAACGGCACTTCATACCACACAGCAAACTGAGACCCTGTTGCTGTGCTACGGCCCAGCCCTTTGTAAGAACCTGCTGCACATCAGAGAACGTCATGCACTGGCACTCCACTGATGGCCTGTGTTTGCATCCCAGTCACTGCAACCTTTGATGAATTACACTGTCATATATAATGAAGTCTTCACAGGAGAACTACTGTAGTTGAATTTGAAGGCTAGTCAGAAGGTGGCAATTCTAGAAAGACAGGAAATGCCTGCATTTTAATGCATTATCAAGTTTATTTTGCATTCCCCTGCACTTTGAAATGGATCAGTCACAAATCAGGCTTTCTACGAGCTACAAGATATATCTGTCCTTCTTTCAGAATTAATTGTTTTTTACTCAGTTGTTCCCCCTCCTTTGCTTTTTCTTTCCAACTCTGCCTCAACCTTTTTTCCCCCCACATTTTAGTCTTCCAAATGGTTGCATTTTCCCTTCAGTCTCCTTTTTTTCTTTACCCAAAATTCATAAATCTGTGAAACCAAGTTAAAGACATATTGTATAAAAAGGCAGCCCCCACCTTCCCTCATCCCTCACAAACAACCCCCAGAGTCTCCAGTGAATGCCAGTGAAACCAGAAATAGCTACAGAATGAGTTTTCTGATCTGTTTAGAAACAGATTTATTTGTTTATGAATTTGCAGTGTCAAATGCTTTAAGAACACTGCATTGTTGTTGAAAGAGCATATTAAACTATTTAAATGATTCTTTGTATTTTAAACTGTTTTCATCTAGTCAAGATTAAAATATTCAGTTCACGTTCAGAAGGATCAAGCTGTTTCCCTATAAAGCAACAAATGAGAAAGCTTGAGAAATACGCAGTGCAGAAAATAAACATTAATTCGGTATATTTGTTTATATTTGGATTTGTTAGTGATTTAGTAACTTTAGAAGTCATTAGATGAAAAAAACCACTACTAACATGTAAAGACCAAACATGTTTAGCTAGTGAGTCTGGAGTTTACATGCAGAAAAAAAATCAGTTCATCTTTCAGGATCAATTATGATTATTTGAAATACGGCATCAAGCAGTGCATCCCCTAATGAAGACCTGAGTTAAGGGAGATGATATCTATTTATTTTTGTATACACTATTTTGTAATAAACCCACTGCTTTGCAGACCAGAATTTGCTGATGGAATGATTTGACCCTACCAGCAGCATTTAACAAGGCATGTTGAATCAGATATGGTCAGTAACAAAATCTCAGTATAATACTTTAGACTAGACATAGAAATGTCAAAACACAATACATAGGGGTATCAGTACATGGTAATATAAAATGACAAATGTATGTCCAATAGTCTAGATACTAAGCACTTACATTTTTGTATAATGCATATGAAATAACTGGAAATTACGCCATCTGCTAAACTTCTTTCCCAACGATCATACCCGTACTGCACTTTTGGGACTGAACAGGTAATGAAGTCAGGTACTTCTCACAATATGAAGGTTGTCTTTTAATTGGTGAGGGCGCAGTGTCAAACGAGATTAAGACTTTCACCCTTTGTCTTAATCTCTGTTACTCTGTTCTTAGTTTTATAGAATGGTTCTGAGCCTGAGGCAGTGGCAGGGACGCCACTCACAGGGACGCTGTGGAGGCAGCCTCACAGCACGGTACATTCTTCAGCAGGGTGACTGCACGGTTCTTCCCCTCGGAGTGGGGATGGGATGGATGCATTTCGAAGGATCAGGTGTAGTGTTCTAACGATAAAACGAGACAGACGAACCTTGCCAGCACTGCGAAACAGAGAACCTGTCCCGTGGCACCAGCAAAGCAACGTGGGACGCGGCGCTACGGCCAGGACCGCGGCGGGACCCGTGAGGGCGGGCGGCGCGCGCCCGCAGCGCTGTGAGGCTGCG